>CAXKVX010002401.1:0-35172 GCA_964058865.1 Eleocharis quinqueflora
CGTCCGGCCTTAATTCGGCCCTCTGCAACCCTTAACCACTCCAGCCCCTCAGACCCTTATCAACCCTTTAACAATTAAAAAAAAAAATAGACCAAAGCCCTTATTACCCGGCCCTAATCTGGCTCTTTGCAACCCCGAGGGCCTGATAAGGACCGGGCCTTAGAGGGGCCGGACCTATTTCCTTAGAACAAAGCCATTATTACCCGGGCCCTATTAAGCCCTCTTTAGACTCGGCCCTTACCCGGCCCTTTCGTAGGCCCTCTAGGCCCGACCCTTGTAAAGCCCGGCCCGGCCCTTTAGACTTTTCTACATCTTGTACTCTTACAAAATTTTAGCTGTCATGACTTAGCAACCGATGAGTGTTACAAATATTGCATTTCAAATCAAAATTTTGTAGACAATTAATATTACAGGAATTTTTTTTTTGTGCAACTCCTCATATATACTGGTTATATTAAAATCAGGTGTAGAAAGGTCGGGCCCACCACTAAAAACCTTCAGACCAATTATCCACCAGGTAAAGTATCCGGCCCTAAACACTAAAACCTAGAGATCCATAAATTGGACTACCAAAATATTGCATGCACTTTATGTATTTTTTAAAATAATAAGTTACAACTTGATTAATTTTGTACAATAGCAATAGAGTAACTTTTTATATGAGGATATAGATATATTTACAACTTGGATAACTTTTCTAATTTCTCAGTGAAGTATTAAGATGCAACACAACAGATAGAGAATCAGTTTTACCATGCTTCCTGAAGAATTAATCATCAAGATTTTTGCACAACTTGTTTCAAGCTCTCCTCGACTTTTTGCCGATCTCTAAAGCCTCATATTGATGTAATTATTAATTTTTTTGTCAGTCCTCCATGAATAATTTTATTTTGCGATCTATAAATTATCTTTTACATCACATTAATTTATTCATGTAGCTCTATGATAATACGTAATTATGAGCAAAGTTGTACATGTATATATATTAGGTAAATTTCACTCTATTTTTGTTGTTTCTTGTTTTTACAAATGCAAAAAGTTTTTTTCTTTGTCGAATGACAACATGTTCAAAGAATGGATAGCATTAGAAAGGAAATATCCAACATGTGTATATATGGAGATCAGATTGCGGGATGAAAGTTTTGAAGGATTGTGCAGATGCTGGAAATGAGGAGGCGTGTTTCGTTCTAGCAGTGATACATAAGAGGTATTCTAGGTGCTTGAATTTGAAATATATATTATTATAAAATTATTTGTTAGTCTAACAGTCAACAAATTGCCAATTTTTACTTCATCATGCATTAATTGAATTGTTAATACTATTTGGCAGCTTATAATTGTTAATATTATTAGGCAGTTTTAATTGAAGAGATATTTAATTTGAAATACTATTAGACTATTCTTTTCAAAAAAAATATTTTTAGACAATTTATAATTGTAACTTTTCTACAGAGAACTATATTTGAAGAAACATATAGTGCAAAATGATTAGAGCTTCTTGATAACTCAATTACAAAAGGACACATGATAGCACTATATTTAATGAATGTCTGGCATCTTCGACTCCAAGGACATGCTCTTTTTCCTTATGCATTTTCTTTCGACGATGGTGATCAAATCCAGACATATCAGGAGAAGGTGAGGAAATATTGTTATGTAGTAATCCTAAGGTCAAACGCGACTTGCGGAAGCATTTGATCAATTTCATTTCAAACTTTTGGACTTTAATCACATATGAAATCTCAATCAAGCAAGTACTAATACCAATAGAGCAATTCAAGCAATAATATGCAAAGATAGTAAAAGAGAGAGTAAAGAGCAAGAGAACACGCTATGTAACGTGGTTCGACCTACAAACAAACTAGACCTACATATACGGGACCCCAGGATACAAAATACCTTTCGAAACTGATTCCACTAGATCAAGAGTGTTTTTATAATTGTGAAACCTGTCTTAGCTTCTTAACAACAAGAGAACTTATCTTAGGCTCCAAATCCTTCGCAAGGGGTTGCACCGCTCTACAAAGGCCAAATTATCCGATTGACAACCCAATCAATGACGGGAATGAACTACTTGACAACACAACGTAGTTCACCAAACTAAAACAAAAAAAAGTGTTCTCTCATATCGATAGAGAATTAGCTATCATAAACACTCTCAATGTGTGGATGCTGAAGGAGAAGGCTCTTGTGCTCTTTTTGAGGCTCAATTGAGTGCTTGTAAACTTGGAGAGGGTTTTCTTAATGCTTTTGTTTCGTATCCGTCAAGTATATATATGCTAGGCACATCTTAGAGTATTGAAATCTTGAACATGGAGGCTTGCGTTATAGAAATCCTCAACACGTTACAGAACCCGTTCTAACGGGTTGACACCTTTCCCTTTTTGCCCTTCACATTATCTCTGGTTGACTTTTGAGCCCTCCTGAACAGGAATCTGTTGTGACGGGTGAGTAACTTGTTATGACATGTTGGCAATCCATTATGACGATTTGGGCATGCGTTACAGTAGTGCAAGGCTTTTCCAAAACCCTTCTGACATGTCTTCTACCTCTTCTTCTCTTCAATCTGTTGCAATGGATTGGTGATCTGTTGTGACGGGTTGGTAACTCGTTATGACTGGTTGGTAACGCAAGGCTCTGTTTGAGTCTTATGTGCTTGCTCTTGATATCTATGTGATAGTCTTGACTTGTACATGCATAATTAAGCATTTGGAACATCAATATGTACATGTATAAACTTGAGAAATTGATGTCTAATATCTATGTGCTTAGTTCTTGCATGAAATATTAGATTTTTGGACATCATGATGGTGCTAGTATTGTCACACTTTATGAAGACCTTAGTATAATGCAAATCATAATCCTTAAAAGCGTGGATCATCCACATGAGCAACTTAAACAAAGAGGAAGGAGGGTGGAGCTTTATTGTTTATAGCATAAGAGGAGTAGGTCAGGCAAAAAGGAAGTGGAGGTTTCGTGTCTAGAGCACAAAGTGCCCAAGAGAGGTGGTGTTCTCTCGTGCTAGGAGGTGACAAGGTTGGGAGAGGTGTGAGAGACGCGTGGCCAGGACTTCAGCTTAGTCTTTGAGTTGGAGGAAATTGAAGAAAGGTCAACCAGGACGAGATTAACCAAGGTCAGAGAAGTCATGATGAGATAAACATGTGTTAGGCAGAGAAGAGGGTGAAAGGAATTCACGGAAGAGAGACGAGGGAGGTGAAGAGGTTTCGAGGCAGAAAGAAACAACGAGGGAGAGAGAGACTGATAGAGAGATGGGAAGAGTCACGGGTGAGAGAGAAGGAGAATAGAGGAGTATTCGAGGTGTTGCCATGTTTGTATCAGTTCCGAGTTAATGGGATCCGTCATGCGACAGTCCTATGTATTCGTTCGTTTGGCCACTTACTGCCAGAAAGAAAGTCGACCCATTGGGTCGAGTTAATTGGTACACGCACATCTGTTCGATTTAAGGAGTTTGAAAGCCCTGTTTGGGTTTAATTCCGACTGACTTAATGTGGTCATTCATGTTACAGGTTGGTTTAATCCAGAAACATGTTAGATGACTCATTTCATAAAGATTTTAATTTAAACTCAAATTATAGTGTTTTTGTATATTAATTGTTCTAATAAAATCTGAAAATTATTGTAAAGGCGTTGTAATTAATTTTAATTTTATATATGTAAATTTTTATTAATTAAATTTTATTTTAACAATTGTCTAATTTTCATTCTCTTTCATTAGTTATTTTATTTATTTTTATTTAGGTGTTCATTTTTTATGGTTTTTTAATTGAATAAAGTTGAGGAAATTTTATAAATTAGAGAATTTGTTAATCATTATTTTGAGATAGCTTATATGCACAATATATGTATATTTATTTAATTTTAATGTTATTTTAATCATTTAATTCTTTATACGTGAAAATTTTACTGAATGAATTTAAATTGTCAAAGTTGGTCGAAAATTTGATATGATTTAAGCTGCTTAAATTTCACGGATTATACAATACATATACTAAACCCAATATTCGATTGTCACGAAGATTAAATACAAACCTAACGGGCCAACAAGTGTTGGGCAAACCCAAAGGAACCTACCCTGTAGATATTGCACAATTCGTCCTTACCTTTATAATGTGTAGGGAATGACACACCCCCATGCCCGACTCTTATTACCGAAGCATCATCTCAAAGGTCGATTCGAATGAAGTTCATTATTATCCCATGAAAGGGCCAAAGAAAATGTGTCTATATCCGACCGTCATTCCGATAGTGATAGTCGGACTTCTCGACGACAATGAGCTGCTGGAAAACCTGTCGCTGAACCTATAAAGTTTCAGAATTCATTTCACTGGAAGCTGAGTCACGCAATGATGGCCGGACTATCTGTGCTTGCAACTCATTCGTGAGCTGCTGGGAAACCCCGCTGTTGAATCGTTGAAGGTCCGTCGTAGACCGCTGAAGTTGTCATTGGTTGCTAAGAAATCCACGAGCTAATATACAAAAGATCGCACAACCTTGATGGATTTGGTGTTGAAGAGAGAGAGGGGAGGGTATAAGAGGGTGCGAGGGGCAACAAGGGAGGGGACGGGTTCAACGACAAATTTGTCTACCTAGGGTCAGAGTTAGTGTTAGGATATTAGGTTTTGAGAATCACCTTTTTTGTTTCGCTCTCAAGGGCTCAATCAAGTTTAGTTATTTGGAAAAAAAGTTATGTGACACTCAAAATTGGAAAAATCATGAATTTTCCATCCAAAATCAACTCCTCTCTTATTTGCTCCCAATAACATCACTTTTCATATTCTAATCATTTATGTCAAAATAAAATAAAATTTATTTTAAAGACAAAATGCGCCTAATATAATGTCCTTCTACGATCTCCTTTCTCTTTCTAGTTCTCCGCTTGCCCATGTTGGGCTAACTGGACATGCATCATTTAGGGTTTTGTAACATAGTGTGAACTCTTCACTGGATGAAGGTGGAAGTGGGGAGGCAATTGAAGGGAGACGATTGATAAGGCCTTAGTGAATTAGAATTCCACTCTTTGAATTGGATCTTCGAGCTTCGACATCAATGATCTGATCTGGGCAAGGATTTTGACAACAAGAGTTTGAACTTACTAGTTGTGCACAATCTAACAAGGATCTCAAAATTGGGTGAGAGGAGAATGAAGAAGAGAGGGATCGACAATGAGAATATCACTTTGTGGTATGATGAGACAATCAAGAACAGTGGAAGAAGGCGGATCAGCAAATAACAAGGATATGTCACCCGACCCAATAAGGCTATGCATCTACTCGCTAGAGTCGAAATCATCTGAGAGCCTGAAATGTTGAGTTGTAGGAAAGGAGAAGGGATCAGAGAAGGCAGGTGAAGGAGGAGGTATGGTGATCTGACACAACGGCCTACGCGGGAGAAGCGGTCGACGAGTGGATAAGTAGAATGAGAAAGGAGATCGGAGAAGAAAATTCTGACAAGAGCATTTCTGTCTTTAAAATAAAAAATGTTTTTTTATTTTGACAAAAATGATTAAAATAAGAAAAGTGATATATTTAGGAGCAAGTGTTGTTTTTGGATAGCAAATAAGAGTGGTGTTGATTTTGGATGGTAAATCCACTATTTACCAAATTTTGAATGATACAAAAAAAAGTTTCCCTAGTTATTTTTGTTTTGGTGCCACATTCATTGCTAACAAAATGTTAATGATCATCCATCTTTTTCTTACAAAAGATCTCCTAAATTGGAGTTCTTGTGCATGCATGTCTCTGAACCGCTACACAAAGAAAGCACAGGTTCTGATATTGAACTAAGGAACCCAAAGCTTCTCTTCAATCAAATCAGCGACTAATGATTATTGAAAAGAAATTCAATGCAAGCGAATAAGCGTTGAGACATAGAGAAAGGGTGTGACCAATAATGTCCAAATGTTGATCAGATAAGCTTCTGATCAGTCAATCAACCGTGTTGTTTCCCAAAAGGTTAAGAGTACAACTATATAGCATAGCATAGGTTCTATTTGATCTGGCAGGCTAATAACTAAGGCAACTCTAGGCTATTAGCTAGTTCGTCGATTTTATTCTGTCTTTTTTTTTTGATGAAGAATTTATTCTGTCACTGCACTATCCATGTAACCTATCTCTGATTGCTCAGAATAATTGTGCCAGAATATTCATGATTCATCATGTGCTCATTCTATTTTTTTCTATTTTTCACGAGATGGTATTCTGGTGTTTTTTTGTTCTGAGTAGCATAGCATATTCCCTCCTTGGCATTCATAAATTTGTATATTTTGTCAGTATATTAAAATGAATGCTTCCGACACAGCATATACTGAACGTCGGCCGACCAATAAAGGCTTCACAAAATACTCATAATTGAATACCCACAAATTTGAAAATTGTTAAAAGACGGAGTATTCATAATTCAATTCTAGTCTAGCTTTTGAAAAGTTGACATTTATCAGATTGAGATATTCTATTTTTCTTTTTTTTAGATCTGCACCGTTCAATTATAATGAACCAACATGATCAATATAAAAAAAAATCTCTTTATTTGTGACGATCCAGTCGTCTGTTTCTAAGTTCTAACCGACTGTCTAAAGTAAATAATAAAATCCTCCTTTTCCACAAAATAATAGCACATTCGGACCCACATTTATGGATGTTAATTCTTTTGCCCTCTGTCGTAAGGTGCATTTAATAGTATTAAATCTTCAGCTATAGTTCACAACAAAAATGACAATCACATCACAATGATTAATTTTGCAATTTTAACAATTAAAGTTTTAATAAATTTGAAATAAAAAAGATGGCTCCAAATAATGCAGATAAAGTTTAGCTATTCAATGAGTAAGAAGATTGATATTGAGTCCAAGAGAAGTCTCAGAATTCAATTGAAGAATACATCTCAAGATAAAATAAAATCTTTCATCTTTTTATATTATAGTGTCTATTATAGATCAATTTCCTTTTGCATCTTTGACAGATTCTGAGGTTATTTCTTTATATGAAACTGTCAATAGAGTTAAGTTATTATTTAAAGCAGTTTTGAAAAGTTAATGAATAAGACATCTAGTAATAAGAATGTAAGTTAGGTTAGAATCTGGAAAGAAATGGTTAGACATTAGTAACTTAGATATAGATTGCTCTGAGACAAAATCACACTTATCAAATGGTTAGAATTGTCACTTGGAATTGTAGAGGGTTGAATAAAGCCAAAAGTACAGATTTGTTAAAAGAAAATTTGATTGATAATGAAATTGACATAGTAGATATACAAAAGACTAAAAAAGAGGATTTTACTAATAGAATATTATCTTCTTTACATCTATAAATACTTGGAAAATTTTGCCTTTCAAAGAAAAATCTGGGGTCAATTTAGTTGGGATTAATGATTCTATATATAGCATCTGGATTTCTGGAAAAAGAAATTTTCAATTAATATAGTTATTAAAAATAAGTTTGATGATTATAGATGGTCTTTTACAGTGGTATATGCTCCAGTTTTGCCTAAATTTAGAAAATTGTTTTTAGGAGAAATTAAAGAAATGGTTACTTTTAGTCAAGGCAATTGTTTAGTAGTTGAGTATTTTAATGTGAAGAGAAATAGATCAGAAAAAGTTGGTAAATAGTATTCTTCACTGGTCAGTAGAGAATTTAATGAATTAATTAACTCTTTACAATTGATTGAGTTAAAAGATGAATGATAAAAAATATACATGGGCTAGATCTCCTCTAGCAAATTATTGTGCTTTATTAGATATATTCTTCTATTTTGTGACTAAGTGGAATGCTGTTTTTGTGACCAAGTGGAATTGGTAAAAGCTGGAAATAGGTGAAAATTAGCCATTCGGCTAAACAGTGACACCTGTTATTTTATATTTATCTTTGCATGTTACATGTTACAAATGACAGCTTGTTGCTCACAAACAAGTTGAAATCAATACAAGGCAACAAAGGATCCAATTAGATAAACAGAGAAATGAAGGAAAACATTAGCCACATAACCAAATCTACCTTTTGATGCCCCACAACTGGCTCCATAATCATTGCAACAGTGTTTTGGGTCTCCTTAAAACCCTATCCTTCACATGCAGTTATTTATTCTCATTCAAACATATCAGAAATGGCATCCTTACCTTTTTAAATTAAATGAACAGTTATTACGAATCAGAAAATAATGTTAGTGTCGTGGATACACTTTTAGTTTACTCATATTTTATTCGATAAGACAGATATGATTAAATTTTTTTATAGATAATTTAATATGAATGTGATTAAGATTTATTTCTCGTTAATCAAATGAACAAGGATATAAATAAAGGCTATTTTATACCCGTTAGTTTATAGAATAAATTGTAAGAAATATTAGTAGAAAAATTAGATAAGATAAGAAATATTTGAATTTTAATTTGATTGTTTTGATAATTAATTTGAGTTACAATCAATTGTATATTTATATTATTATTTTTATATTTATATAGAAACAAGTTTGTATTAAATAAATAAATTTTGATAGTTTATTTATAAAAATATGGAAAATAATAATTATACAAATATTATCTTTTCCGTCTGTTATTTATTTGTTATCTTGTAATTTCAACGATTCAATGAAGGATATGAATAAGTTAAATTTTAACGAATAAGAATTGATAAGAATATAACCAATTTCAAATGAATACGAATACAAAAATATCTCCATCTGACTCTTATCATAACTATTGATAACCCTAAATAAGGCCATCAATACAAGAAAGCAAGACCCAATAGTAGGAGTTAATGAGTTAGTTAAGTCACAAAATCCAAATGGTGAAGAGAAGATGTATGTGAATAACAAAATGAAATAAGAAGGAATCATTAATTTACACATCTCCCTTCAACCCATTGCTACAACAACAAAAAACACAAAAGCAAGAAAAGTTAAGAACAAAGGAGATTAATAGCCTCCTTTTCATAATCAAACAGCTTATTACAGAGCCTTGTCATTTCCATGGAATCCAAACTCAACATCACCATCTCCTCTGCAAGTAGAACTCCCTCTCTGTTTCCCGGCCAAGGTCGGTTGACCGGTCAAGGCGATCAACAACGGCACTTTTGAAATTAAACACCTCTTGTTGTGCCTTATAACACGACCGCTGCATACCGACTCCACTTAGACTAGCCCTTGATTCCAGCATAACCTCACTTAGAGGGACCCGCTTCCGGTTCGATCCGACCAGCTCCGGTCTCTGCCTAGGAGCGCTTTGGGACCTCACCTTCGCCTCAAACGACTGTGTGTTAATCATGTAGTTGGGACAATTTGACAAATTAACACTACTTTTGGCAGGAGTGGCAGGAGTCCCAGGCGTTGCATTACAGAAATTCATGTAGCGAGGCGTGCTCTGTGCAGTGAGGGGATATCGACATTTTTCAGTGCTCGAATAACCCCAGTCATAGTCGTTGAAGTTGCGTGAACTGGGGATGGAAATTGGCGGCAGTTCTTCACTTAGATCATACACGGAAGGGCTGGTACGCCGTGAGGAGCGTGATTTGGGGCGAACGGTGTCTATTTCGACAATTTTGGGGCTACGATCATAGCCTGACTCCACACTGGCTGATAAATGACGACTGTAGTATGGCGCTGCTTGCTCGCTTCTCGTGTCATCGTACCTCTCTTGCTGCTATATCAGAAAAGCTTACAATTTGTTACTATACTATGTAATTTGAATACTCATAAATTGGATTTTAAACTGCTATCAATTAAAATCTGTGGCTTTATATGTCCATACAAATAGCAAATGAGAGAGCTAACTTACAAAGGATTGCCTATGACAGTATTGTTGATTGAGTAGGTTTAGATCATTTCGAATCAGGTTGCGCGATTTTTGTGCTCGAACGGAGGCTTGAGCTCGAATCAAGGCTTGCATGCTCTGCAATGTCGCAGCTGCTTGCTTACGCACCAAATAGCCTCTTACCAGCGCTTGTAGCTTCACCAATGCCTTCAGAGCCCTTAGAGCTTTTTTTGCCTATAGGATTTGTAAAAAGGATAGATTTGAGGCTAATTGGAAAAAAAAATTCAAAATTCATGATGTATTTGCTTTGTTTGTTAAGATTTCTGAACCAACAAACATTAAATGCACCGCGGAAATATCGTAAAGATGTTATTCAATCGAATCAAAGGTCAAATAAAACAATTATATTAAAAAAAATGAATGCAATATTTAATGTGGAATGATTTAAACGAAACGAATATTGAAACAGTGTACAGTATTTTTTCAATCAAAACCCTGTTGGTTGATACTCTCTTCTTCCCATTTCCGTGCTGACATGCTTATTATGATTTTTGTGAGTGCATCAACATCAAAATAGAAATATGAAAAGAATAGGCAGCAACAACACAATAAATGCAATGACATATTAAAATATCAAACAAACAAAATAGAAGGTACTTCAGAATTCCGGAAAGTTGTCCCAAACAAATCAAACCCAATTCAAAAATGGCCTTCTTTATTGTTATCCTTCCAAATGCAACCGATCGAGGAGAATCAAGCATTTTCAAATGTAATTTGATAATTTCAATTTTTAAATGCTACAATAAACCAACTGAATACCTATGAAGTTTTATTCAATATAAGTACAGTCTATTCATGTACTTTAAATAAAGAAAAAGTGCATACTAACATTCCAATTAAAATATTAAAGTAAAAGAAAATCTTAATTAAAGAAAAGATAAACATTATAATGACATACCAAAAAGCCTCTAAATGTGGTTTGAATCTTGACTGCGGCGATCCTTTCACGGGACCCGCCGGACATTACGCCGCCATTTCCGGGACTGAACACGCGGGTCCCATGACCCTGGCTAGTCAGCCTGACAACAGCAACAGCTGCTTGGGCGGCTGCCACTGCGGCATCGGCTGCGGCAGCTGTAGCAGCTGCCACGGCAATAGCATGCTTGCTCTGTTCTCTCTCTGTCTCGTTATATAGAGACCGGAACCAAGCAGAGTTGTCGATCCCTGCAGGTTTGGTGGGCTCCACCGGTGGCACCGATGATGTCGAATCCGAGTCGCGTGTAGACTTTGCGAAGCTCCATCTCTTCTTCTCTGTTGTTGCATAGCTCGGGCTGGGGTTTTCTTTGTGTTCCTTCTTGCCTCCTCCCAATAGGTTCTTCAGCCATCTTGTTGCTTTACCCATTGTTTTTCTCTCTCTCCTCTCTCTCTCTCTCTCTCTCTCTCTCTCTCTCTCTCTTTCGCGAGGTAGATGGAGAGCAATCACTGAAGAAATGTGTTATGTGAAAACCTGGAGGTAGAGAGAGATGAAGAGAGAGATCAGAGATGAAGGTAAGAAAAGGGCTCTGTTTGGGAGTGCGCTGTAATTTGAAACAATGAATTAAAATCGTTGGGGCCTCGTGAAGTGGCGCAGTAGAAGACAAAAGGATGTCCAGCAATGACACAGATATAAAAGAAACAAAATAAAAATGTAAACCACTATATTGTTTATTAGTTGTTTAGTTTCACTGAAAGGAAGAGAGAGATTGAGAGCTAGAGGGATAATTCTTTACTGGGTCCATGTAATCTGGTCTTAAAATTCAAAATCTGGAGAGAGAAAGATAGAAGAGACAGAGAGAGAGAGCGCTCAAAAACCTAAAAATTCGGACTATTGAGAAATTTAGAAGTCGAAAAACAGAGCAAAGCATGTTTTCCCATTGATAAAAAAAGACTAAAGAGTGAATCTTTTTATGTGAAAGGAGAAGAGGCGAGGAGAAAACCAACCTCAAACTAATATCCTTCTCTTCTTCATTTTTTTTTTCTATCGTAACTTTTGAAAGAAAGGAAGAGTAGTGCAGAGAACAGAGAAGGGTATATATTCGCTTGATTCGCTCTTATAGTGATAGAACTGACACACTCGTGAATCCACCCATAAGTTTTGTTTTTATTGCACACTTTTAGATTCCCTCTGTCTCTATCTTTTCTCTCAGCTTTTGTTTATTTCCTTTCCTTTCTTTTTACACTCTAAAGATCTTTACATAGGCGTCATCAAATAAACAGAGGAATGGAGCGCAGTTCTCTCCCATTCTCTCTCTTCTGACCAGGTGGGAGGTGACGAACTTTTCGAAATTTTTAAATGGTTAAAGATTGAATTTGAAAATGTTAATGGATCAAACCTGAAGAGGAAAAATTGAATCAGAGTCGCTTCCTTCTATCTTAGCAATAAAAGAATCAAACAAAATTTGGTGGGGTTGATAACATGTATTTTATAATTACAAAAAGTAGTCGTTGGACGGAAGCGTGTGTCAAGGCCGTCGGATCTGCCTTGAGATCTGAGCTCCCGAGATATACGGTAACTTTATGATACGTATTTAATTTTCTTCAACGGCCAACGAGCTTTAAAAGCGGTATTTGATTCTTTTTTTCCTTTCTTTACCAAGAGTAATATTTATATATCCAACTAAGTTTCACGATACGGCAAGATATACGATTTGATTTAGGCAGAATTCTATATTTACTCTTCAAAATGATAAAATTACGTATTTTTTCCAATATTCATAATTACATATTTATATATCTAAAATCTAAGAAATTGTGTATTTTTTCTTCAAAAACTCATAATAACATATGTACCCTCCTAAATTACAATAACTTACGTATATACTCAATACAACTTTAATTCATATCAAATATATCAGAAACTCAATTTAATCATATTTAAATTTATTCTTATAAATTACAATAATTTAGATATTTATCGAATTCAATATTTGTTCCAACTTAGATTCGATAATCGAATGGACCGGGTCCAATTCGGCTCATGTAGGATTCGGGTCGAGTTCGATAAGATCTACTAGTTTGACTCCAAAATATCATCGAGTTGGTCAGTTCGAATCAAATTTCGAGGTATCTTGTGTCGTCTTTTTTTTTTGGTTCTCGGGTTAATTGAAGTCGCATTGGTTGAATTTTGGTTAGTTTTAAGTGTTATTAATTAGAAAAAGTGGAAAAGTTTCTTATAAATTAAACATGATTATTTTTTATATTTTTATACAGATTAAAGTTGTATTCGGTATATATGTGAGTTAACTATTGTAATTCCGGATGGTAAATGTGTTATTATGTATTTTGAAATGACAAATATGTAATTTTATTGTTTTTAGAAAAATAAATATATAATTATAAATTTTGAAGGGGAAAATACGCAATTTCGTAGCTTTTGAAGGAAATATACAAAATTCTACCTCTGATTTAATATGATTGACTATATAGTTTAGAGTGATTTGTTGAGAGTACACAATATGGATCTTTTTGTACGATGTAAGGGGTGTAAATGGTGGGTGATAGGTGATTCTACCGACGACCCGATAAAAGTATGGCCTAATAAAGCCTTGAAGAGATACTTGTAAGTTAACTGATTATAGATCTCAAGTGGTCTTTTCGAAAATTGCCTCCCGAACAACATAAGATAATAGCCCTCCGAACTACCCTTCGGAAAGTGGCTAGTATCCTGAATGACACTCTAGTAGTTGTTATTCCCTCCACCTCCTGAAGGCATTATGGGATACATTTTGTCAAGTGATTATGAACAGTTTTGTCCCGATCTCCTATGTGCATGCTTCAAGGGAGCAGTAATCGTATCATCCCTTACCACCCCATGTCCCCATGGCACGATTTAATAACCGCTAGATAACCTCCCCTATAGCAGACTTTGCAGGAGCATCCTATAAATACCATGTCCCTTCATGACTAGAGGGACGACATATTCTAGAAGATCGAATTCAGGTCAAATGATTCCTAAGTACTACAATTGATCGATTCAGGCTAACTTGTTTAGAAAGTCCCATGACTCAGATTTGACTCAAAAGATTTTGAAACTTGTACATAATCTAAATTTGAGCAATCGAAATAATCTGTTCGACTCATTTGACCTCAATTCGATCATGTCTGAGCATCAAAAAATCAAACTAACTCGAACCTCAATTGAAATGATAAAAAAAGAATTAAGAACTAGTATTTAGTCTAGTGCGCTATAGAACAAAAAGTTGATTTTTGCAAATGAGTCAATAATTGATGACTTGTGTCATTTATACCATGAGTTATATCAACGTAGTTCATTCTAGAAGTTTGTAACTTAAATTATGAAATACTATTATTAAGAATGATAAAACTCTATATATCTCTAACCGAAGATAATTAGAATGATATTCTAATTACTGCTATATGTTAGCATGAGGACTAAATGTTGGTCAAGTTTCATAGATCAAAGGATAAGGAATTATCAGTTTAGTCTCATGAGTGCTTGTTTGGAATAAAACACTAAATGACCATGATATAAAATATGTGAATAAAATTCACAGTCATTTATGTTTCATGAGTGTTCAATTAATATCAGATATGTTTAATTTTTCCGTATGGAAAATACTTATTATTAGTATCATCAAACACTCTCCTTAATCTTAATATCATCAAACTCTCGCCTTAATCATAAGTTATAAAGATGTTATTATAATATAGTACTACCTATGAAGAAGTTCTAAGACATCAAGTCGATAATATGTCCATTTTATGTTTGGAATATACAAATAATGATTATTGGATTTAGCTCATCCTTGTTTCACAATTTGCAAAACCAACATTGGACTAACATTTGCAAAAGTTTAGTTGTGATGTTTACATGTTATATTAACCCTTAGTGAGGTCTGGGACATGTAGAACAAGCCAAGACAAGCACAAGGATGCAAGATGCATGAATAACCTGTTGGGTCATGAACGGTTCAAACCCGTTAATTAGCTTAAGCTGCGGAAAGACCGTAAAACAAAAATTTTACTTCTAACTTAAGCCAAGGATTAAACAAGGTAGAACCAAGCTTGGTTTGATTTGCAAGTGACCAATTTTGCCAGGACACATGAACTTTCTCTCATAGTGGCCGACAAGTGAGATCAGTGATCTAGGGAGCTTTGCTAATGCAAATAGGGTTTGCAGTGACCTTACAGCACTCAATTGGGTATGTCTGAAGTTTAATTGGGGTTAATTTGGAGCCCAATTGCAAAATCCCAAATGCAACACTCGAAATGAAGCATGAAGGTGCTGAAAGTGTCAACATCCATCTCCAAATGGTTTTAGATGCTTCTATATCCCTGCGAAATTCGCCGAGGTCAGCAAAGAACACTTGAAGGACATCTTAGGATGCTACACCAACCAATTGGGTGAAAGCATATGGATTTAGGCCTTATTGGCATAATATGCATCCTAAATCAAAATTAGTCAAGTGATCAAAGATGCTCTCCACAGCTTTTAGAAGATTAATTGTACCCAAACAACAGAATGGGACCCACTTGGCACCTGAAAGACTCAAGATGCAACATGAAAGGCTATACAAGACTCAAGACATCAAATAAGAAGAAATGTAATAGAAAACCAAAAATAAATCCAATATAAAGCCCAGATGTTGAGGCTATAAATACCCATGTAGACCACCAAATTAAATGCCCTTCTTTCTTTGTTCAAATTGTGAGAGTGATAAAACTTACTTTGCACTTGCTTAGCCTTCTTGCTCTCACCGGACATATCATCTGAATATTCAGGTGAGTGGTGTTGAATTTGGCAGAGAGGGGGCCCCTTTTATATGCTTTGCTTTATAATTCTATAAATTGCTTGTTTGTGAAATGAAAATCAAGTTTGAAGTCTCTTGATCTTGTTGTGTTGATATTTTAGATCTAAATTCGAAATCTTTTTGCATGAGCACCTTTGATGATTGATTTCTGATGTTACAAATGATTCAAACAAGTTTTTAAAACACAAATTGGAGTTCAATTGATTAATCCTCTCAATTGAATTCATCTCAAACCAGATCTTGCTCAAAATGTCTTTTTTGATTTCAAAATTCTCTCTTTTGAGCTAAGACCCTTCCATGATCCAATGATGTGCTATAAGAAAGGCATTGAGTGATATGCAAGCTCTAAAAGTCATAAATCAGGTACTAGGATCAAATCATATTAAAATAGTACCATAATTACCCTCATATACCCCTCATGTGTTCAAATCCTTCAAGCACTTGAGATAAATCATTTTTTATGTTTCCTCTAAGCCTCACTGTGTATAATAAGCTTTATCCCAGTGTTAAATCAAGTTTTGAAGTTTTAAAACTCAAATCCAAGCCAAATACTCCTCTTCAGCCTTTTAAACCAAAGTTGTGAGAGTTTTGTTATTTTTATACAAGCCTCGTATCAGATAAAAATCCAGATTCCTTTTGCAAGCATGCATATCATGTATAAACCTCCATAATTAATTTATAATTTTTGGATCAATGAGCTTCAATTTAAAACTATTTCAATCTCAGATTTCCGAAAAATCATAGAAAAATAGGGTTTAAATGCAATAATAGCAACCCTTGTCCAAGTCTCAAATTTTGAAAACAGAAATGCTTCTTTTGACATGCTAAATCTAAATCCAAGCTTAAACACCCATTTCAACCATCTAAATTTCGATTTGCATACATAAAACTCAAATCAGCCATGAGTGCATGGTGATTCTCCACATGCCTGACATCCAAATTGAAACCCCTTTAAATCCTACTTTGAGCTAGATCGAGATCTTTGTACCATTTTGTAGCATGACATCCATAATTTCAAGCTATGAACTCAAAATAATCGGCTCTTTGTGTTAATTTTCCCTAAATTAAGCCCAAAAGTCAAAGAAAATAACATAAACTCTTCTTCCTTTATTTGGATTCCAATTTTAAATCAAAAACTGAAAGCTTTCTAGATGTCTTCAAGTCACAAGCTTTTCCAATCTACAAAACAAAAACTTAAACTATCTCAAGTCAATCATCAAACCCAATTTCATGCATTTGCTTGCTTGTTTAAAATTGAGTTAGGTCTGGTGCTCAACTGAATCCAAATTGAACAGAACTGAATCAAAATTAGGAAATTTGAGCTGAGATTGACTTGAATTGCTTTTGTGATGATTGAATGATCTTTATGCACATGATTGTGGACTTGATTGATCATTAAAAGGTTAAGTTAGCCACTAGAACCCCAAACTAGCACCCAAATTGACCAAATTGTGTTGAGATTGAACCAAATTCAAATTAAAGCAATGGCAAATTGAATTGAATGTTTATTTGATGTTGCTTATACTTATAAATGCTTGTGGTGCCCCAAAGAACTGAATTGAGCACTTAAAATCCAAATTCAAATCAAATTCTTGTTGTTTTGCCCCAAATGCCCTTGAGAGTGAGATCAAACTAAATCAAATCCAAATTCAAATTGTGCCAAGCCAAATAAACACTTGCTTGATGTTGCCTGATGATATAAGAACCTCTCTGGATCAAGAGAAGTTGAATTAGACCCTCAACCCCTGATAGTGAAATAAATAAAATAAAAACCAAATTATGATATGACAAATCAAATTGAGGGTTACTAGATGTTTGCAAGTGATATTTGGACCAAAAGAAATAGAATTGAGCCTCTGAAATCCAAAATTAAACTCAAATTGTGATTGTTTTGTACCAAATCAACCCAAACCAGACCCAAATCAACAAATTCGATTATGTAGATGAAATTGAAGCCCAAAAGCATTTCAAACATGTTCAATAAGCACTAAAGAACCAAATGCAACCTTTAATGCTCATTAAAATCATTAAAACATACAAATTGAAAACCAAAGTCGACATTGAGAACAGGGGGAAACCACCACCTCCAGTGGTCCCTGACCGTTGATAGTGGGCCCATTCGACTTCTGACATTCGCACGATGCTCGAGGCATACTCCACCTGGAGCTTGCTCGACATCGAACTTAAACGAGGGTCAAACCCTCGGGAAGAAGAAGAAGAAGAAGAAGAAGAAGAGAGAGAGAGATAAGGAAGTGTCTGTTGTGATCTAACGGCTCAAATTCAAAAGTCTTGGTTAAATCAGACGGCTCCAATTAAATCTCTATGTATTTTATGTTGTATAATTTTGTAAATATAGCAAATGAAGTCCAAAAACTGAAATAAATTTGTAAAATCTTCTAAATTCATGCTCTACATTTCTATTTGATATTTTGATATGTTTTAAGCATTTTATTTCATTGTGAAAATAAAAATCAAATAAACATCATGCAAATCTGGGCTGAGTTAAAGCACTGAGTGTGTGGGTTTTGGTGTTCCGAGTCGCGTTCTTCAAGGCAATGAGTCGTACTGACTCATTACACATGTGATAAATTCTCGAAATTAATTTAAATGTTTAAGTGGTTAATAAGTTGGAAACCTTTTAGGAAATTTGGTGAAAATGTTTAAAATTAGTTATTTATTTTATTTGTCATGTGCATATGTAATTTTATTAGTTTATTTATATGTAAAATTTTGTTGTGTTTATATGCTTAATTTTAGAATTTAAATTGGTTCAAAATTTTACGGATTTCACACTAAGCATCAATTTTTTTATCAAACCTAAACTCCAAATTCTAACAATTGAACTATTTATTATCGAACCCTAAATCCTAAGAATTAATTTCTTATCAACATAAATCCTAACAATTGAACTATTTCGTAACTATTCCTTATCAAAGACTATAGCCTAAGCATCAAATTCTTATCAAACCATAAGTTGCACTTGTTGTCAAATAGATTATGATATTGAGTTGTAGCAAGCCATGAAGATGAAATTCATAAAATTTTACGGGTTTCACACTAAGTTTATTGTAATGTTGCACTCGTCAAAGCGATTATGATATTGAGTTGTAGCAATCTAAATTCATGAAAATTTTAAAATAAAATTGCACATTAGGCTAGGGACAATGATACGTACCTTTTTGTTGTATTTGTCGTCAATAAGTTCATAACCGTACGCCACAGGTCACTTGGTCTCATTGGAGAAGAAGTAGAGACAAATTTGTGGGGAATATTTACTGGAGATGAATATTGAATACTCTACCGTTATATCCTGATGGTTAAATCTGGATCAGGAAAAAAAAAAAAAACAGTTTAAAACGGCTGCACATTTTTGTCCCACTTTATTTTTGGCTCCAAATTTGTGCGTCATGTCGGATTACAAAACTATCCAATTAAAATTTTGAATTCTGATCTAATCTCAGTTGCCAATAGTTTAACTGGGGACTTTCATGGCAGCCTGGCAGGGTTTGTTCTCTGATTACACGGTGACATGGCTTCCACGTGTCAATTACTGTACAATTCAAATCGGTATTTTCGAAGGGTCTGAATCTGCTGCTCGTAAATCCCTGCTTGCTTTCTTGCTTGTCTTCGATCCGATCGCTCGATCGTCACGAACGTCTGTGATTTGATTCAGGGGGCAGATGCTTTGGCCGTTAGATGAGTTTTGAACGGTTCAGATCAAAACAAGCAGAAAAGCAAGCAGGAATTTAAGAGCAGTAGATCTGGTTCCATTTTCGAAGTGTGAAGAAATTTAATCAAGATTGGCATATTGGCAACTCTTTTAACAAGATTTTGACGGTGCATATTTTATTTTGTTTTGAAGGATTGGTGAAATCATACATTAAAGTTACATAAATTCCTATAATTGATTTCTAAAATCACATCTTTTATATTAAAATAACATTTTTTACTACCTATGTTAGAGGAATTCTTAATATTAACGTTGTGTTTTATAATAAGGTTAGGGCCTTTTTTGAAAAATAAACAGCTATGGTGGGATATGATCACCTGCCTCAACTCTTGTTGACATTCAAAAAAAGGACTTACAGTAGTCATACTTCTTGGAAAAAATCTGTGTTATATCCGATACTAAATAATCTCGGCCCGACTCGAATCCTATCCGTCTAACCTATCAGAACCCGCCATTAACTTGCCATTAACCGGTGCAAAACCGCCCAAACTCGCCTAAACTTGAGAAAATCGTGCAAACCCGTGCAAAACCCGTAAATAACTCGTTAAATTAAAAAAAAAAAAAAATCCGACTAACACGATCAGGAACGACCACCTCTAACCCGTGCAAAGACGGATAGTAACCATCATTTAATTACAACAACTTGGGTCCTATCGAAGAAAAAAAAAACATTAGTAAGGTTTTGTAATTTCAATGTCCCTACTGATGCAAGCACCATTTAATGCAGTCACATTAAACCCGGCCGTATTTCGGGCAAAAACCCAGAGGAGTTTTAAAGGTAATCCCAAGATTTGCGCATTTTTCTAAAATAGGAGCACGTACCATGTTTCCTTACCGGCTTATCCATCCTATTAATGTTGGTAAGTTAATTAGTAATAAATAAGGGGTTGATCCGCTTATTTCCTCATTAGGGATATATTCGTCAATTGTTATGCGTCACATGATATGAAGGGGCCATGGCAGCGCAGACTTGAGAACCGGTGTTTGAATTTCCCGCTGAAGAATCAGATCGGGATCTTTATAAATTTTGAACAGAGTACATATAACGGAAGATTCAGACAGACTGCTTTCTTCTTATTCCTCAATGTTTTCTTTCGTTGTGGCGTGCCAATTAATTGGAATTCACGTTCGGTAGGATACTCCGTAAGGTGAAGTATTTATTTAATGGTTCACGTAATCTCGAAATTCGTGTGTACGAATCTCAAAATTGTATGAATCATTGAATGAGTATTTCATCTTACGGAGTATCCCACCGGAAACCAATTCAATTAATTGGTGTCATGGGTAAATTTTTACGGAAATTAGTCAGACTGGTAAGGCGCACACGTGACATCAATTTCGATGTTTCAACTGTCTGTAATGTTTGGAAATCCGACTCTATTTATAGAGGTGTTAGTGTATATCGGAAAGATTCACAATTAATTATCAAATATTCATAAAATATTTGAAATTATATTCTCTCCAATTCTTTTCCAAATTCACACCCTTTGACAATGTTATTGGTGACCCAAGAATTGAAGTCACAACTCGTTATAGGTTAAGCCAAATGGTATCTCATTGTGTTTTTGTTTCACAATTAAAACTCGATCGAGTCGACAAGCAAAGTTTTGAACTTACTAAAGGTATGCACTAAAAAGACCAACAAGAAGGCATATACAGTAGTAAAAAGTCAAATACAAAGTATTCTCATTACACTATTTTTGTTTGATCATAATAGAAAAAAACTGTACTAATAGAATTTTTTACTTCTCATTACACTATTTTTTTTATTTTAGTAAGTGATAGCAAACCGTTGCTCGATCAAGTTGTTATGCATAACACCAAACTAATTTTTTCCTACAAATATAAACATACTAATATAATTAGTAAAAATGAAATTTTGCTGGAACACTACACCATGAACAAAATTGCAACAATTTTTTGTTATGAGCCCCGTATACATGTAGGTTGTAGCAGGTACGGATCCTAAATCCTAGCCTAAACCCTAGATACACATCAACTGAACTACAAATACAACTTGATAACTTTAATTTTACACTAGCAATAGAGTAACTTTTAATTTGAGAATGGAGATATATTTACAACTTGGATAACTTTTTTGATAGCAGTGTCTCTTAGTGAAGTATCAAGATGCAATGCGATTCGACGGTGATTATGCTTCCAGAAGAACTAATCATCATAATTATATCACTACTTGTTTCAACCTCTCCTCAGCCTTTTTCGATATCTATAGTCTTAAGTTGACGTAATCAATATATATAATTAATTTTTCTTCCAAAGTTGTACATGTATATATAAATTAGGTTAATTTTATTCTATTTTTGTTGTTTGTTGTTTCAACCGATGCAAAATATTTTTTGCTTTGTCGAAGGACAAGACAGTTTTAGAACATATGTCATTAGAAAGAGAATACGAAACATTGACATGGAAAGATCGCTTTGTGTGCAAATGCTGGAAATGAGGAGACATGTTTCGTGCTAGTAGTGGTACATAAGAAATATACTGGATACTATTATAAAATAGTTATGTTAGTTCTAACAATCAACATATTTGCACTTTTTCACTTCATGACTTCATGTATAAATATAATTGTCACTCTGCAGAGAAACATAGGGTTTTAGGAATGGTTTGCCTGAATTTAACCCACATATGTATATATCCATGACCTATCTTACATTCAAGGGTTATTTCATTTGTAATGCTATTAGACTGCTCTTTTCAAACAATAAGATAGTGCAAAAGGAGCATAACTTCTTAATAAGACATTTTTTCAAAGGACACAAGACAACAATTTATTTGAAGAATGTATGACATCTTCGACTCTGAGGGCACACTCTTTTGCCTGATACATTTCCTTTCGACGATGATGATCTGTTTCAGTCGTGTCGGGAGAAGGTGAAGAAATTTGTCGGATGGGGAAGATGGCCAACACAAACTAAGAATCATTAGTGTAAAAGTACTTTTCCAGTCATTGTCGAGATCCCTGTGGGATGGAAATAATCTTTTTTCTGCGGAATTTTGTGGGGTTGGGAGCAAAATGTTGTCTTTTGCAGTGTTGTGTGCATATGCATTATGAACACATTGAGTTCTATTGGCCTCGATGATATTTTTTTTGTTATGTGTGGTGTATATTTTGGTGGTTATGTGTCGTCTGTTCTTTGCTGTTATGCTTGATTGTTTCGATACTTGGTTGTTGCTTTATTGATACTTAGTTGATACTTGGTTGTTATGCATTATTGTTATACTTGGTTTTTTGTTGATACTTGTTATTATGTGTGATTGTCATGTGTGATTCTATGGTAGAAAACTTGTAATTATTGGTGTTATATATTTTATTTGTGTGATACTTGGTTATTATGCACAACTAAATTTTACAATTTCCTACGTTTCCAGTTAACACGCGCAACAAAAGTACAATCAAAGATAACATAATTAAAATTCCCACAATCAAATTAAGCTTTCAATGACTTGTAATGTTGGACTTAAATTAATAATTCTACAATTGTAATATGTGTTATACGATGGATTTGATGTTGGCACCTACAAACACAGAGGATAAAATCTTGACGTAAAAAAATTTTGCGTCATGAAATTCGAACCTAGATCCTCACAGTTTCACTCACCTGCTAAGGCTTATAGCTTTTATGTAAAGTTTTTGTCGCGATTTTTATTTAACATCCCCGAATGCCAACACACATTCGTGCATATTTTTAACCCAAATCCCGCCCAAGTCCCAATTATCTCGCATATCTCTCTCTCATCTTCTATGTAAACCCTAACTCGTTCCCTCCGAGCCACCTCCAGTGACCCCCACACTCGTTGTCTGTCTTATCCGCACTACACCGAGCATCTCATCCCCCTACTGCTCCTTTTCTCAAATTCTATTGTCATCTGAGCCTTGCCTGTTTCAAGTCCGTCACGTTGGAGCATGCTCATTTTCCAGTCTCTCTTCAAGGGTAGATAATTTTCTTTTCTCAAATCATGATTCTTCTTTTCATCACTACTGATTATTGTTGATTCTTGTTTTTTTGTGCTTGTTTTTTTTATTTGGGATTATTAACATAAGAAATTGGGGTGCTGATTTATTTGAATTTAGGTAGTTTATCAATATTTAAATGACACTCTACAATAATTGATGTTCTTATCTTTTCTTAATTTTTGAATGATAGAGTTCTAGCTTAGCATGAAGCGGAAAAGAGACATGAGAGGAATGAAGAGAATTAACGAGGCATGAGAGGAATTGGAAATGGTACGATCATGTCTTACAATCTCTTCAAAAATGTACAATCTCTTCAAAAGTAGATTAAATAACCAACAATCTACTTTTCCATTGATATTTAGTGTGAATTGTAGTATTAATTGTTTGTTATTTGTCTAACTTTGTGTCTCTGTGTTTCTGTAGGGGTTTCTTACCGAACTAACGATGCATGAGAGGAATTGAAAATGGTAATTGTATAATACAAGGATAGTCATGACATAAAAGAATATTATAATTCAATTAGATATGTAATTATTTTGGTTTAATTGATGTCATGGATATTATTATTGATTATTTTACTGTTGATTGGTGATACTTTTGATGTATTGCATGATTTGGATGTTTTATTAGTTGTTGTGTATATCAGGTTGTGTGTGTGTGTGTGTATATACTTTAGACCCACATCTCACAATACAAAGTGCAAATGGCTGATTCGGACTGTTGAAAATGTTGTCCATACTAAAATCTACTTGGAAATCAAAATTTTCATTTTTCGAAACTTTTTTTCTATTTTATCGGATATGTAGAAAACTCAGCAATCTAACAATTTAGAGACCTCCAATTTAACGAATTTTCTACCCATACAATAAAATAGTAAAAAAATTAAAAAATGAAAAATTTGGTTTCCAAATAGATTTTAGTATGGACAACATTTTCAACGTTCCGGATCAGCCATTTGCACTTTGTATTGTGAGATGTGGGTCTAAATTATATGCACTTTTGTGCTTTATAAAGTACTTTAGTCTAACTCTCTCTCTCTCTCTCTATATATATATGGAGAAATGTTACGGTGCATTATGAAACCATAATTAGTTTTGGCATTGCACTCAAATTCCATATAAGAAAATTTGAAACAATCGATCCAACCCGTCTAATGTGATTTCATTTTTTTGATTTTTTTACTATTTTTTAGAGGGGTATGAAATTTTGTTGATATACTAATTTCTGGACCATCCAATATGACTGATTTTGTACCCCTCTAAAAAATAAAAAAAATGGTTTATAGTAAGATTCCAATATGGAGATCACATTGAACGGTTTGGATCGCCCGTTTGAATTTTAAAATTTAAAATTTGAACATGATGCCATAACTAATCTTGGCTTCATAATGCACCATAACATTTCTCTATACATATGAGCAAGGCTAAAATAATATGCATAGTACACCGCATAACGTACTATGCGCCTA
The DNA here is from genome assembly GCA_964058865.1 of Eleocharis quinqueflora. Classification (NCBI taxonomy): domain Eukaryota; kingdom Viridiplantae; phylum Streptophyta; class Magnoliopsida; order Poales; family Cyperaceae; genus Eleocharis; species Eleocharis quinqueflora. Next base: position 24,751 of record CAXKVX010002401.1, read on the forward strand.
TGTATATTTAATTTCTTAATAAATTGAGATTTAAGTTGCTCAATAAATTCTTCATATCAAAATCTTGTAGGAAATCAAATTTCGTGATTTTTAGAGCTTTCTTGCTATTTTTAAATATTTTTTAAAAACAGCTCAGAAATGACACTTTTGTAGTATTAAATCTGGACTGTTTTTAAAAAATATTTAAAAATAGCAAGAAAGCTCTAAAAATCACAAAATTTGATTTCCTACAATATTTTTATATGAGGAATTTATTGAGAAACTTAAATCTCAATTTATTGAGCTATACATATATGCATAGGACAAAAGGGGGTGTCTTATGCATATTATTTTAGCCATGCTATTGATATATATATATATATATATAGAGTTAGGCTATGGTACTTAAATAAGCACCAAGCTCTATCGTGCTTACAATCATATCTCGAATTTCAAAATGAAAATGGACGATCCGAACTGTTGGAATATTGTTCATACTAAAATATACTTGGAAACCAAAATTTTTATTTTTTAGAAAATTTTTACTATTTTATCAGATTGGTAGAAATTTGTGTAATTTGATATATAGACATCAAATTTAACTAATTTTCTACCTATCTGATAAAATGGTAAAAATAAAAAAATGGTTTCCAAGTAGATTTAGTATGGACAACATTTTCAACGACTCGGATCGACCATTTGCATTTCAAAATTCGAGATATGATCGTAAGTACGGTAGAGCTTGGTTCTTATGTAAGTACCATAGCCTAACTATATATATGTATATATATAGAGTTCGGCTAGCGTGCTTCTATAAGCACTTCGGGTGAAACGCTTACGGGTCAAATTTTAAAATGTAGCGTTTGAAATTTTGATTTAAATAGCTCATTTATTTATTTATATCATAATCTTGTAGAATATTAATTTTTCAATTTTTTTTGAATTTTCGAACTATGCCAAATGATTTTTTAAAGTTGGCCAAAACTATAATAAAAATACCTTAATTTATGTGTCAAATAAGGTCATCTTTCAAAAATCATTAGAAATAGTTAGAAAATTCTAAAAATGGAAAAAATTAGTATTCTACATGATTATGATATAAACAAATTATTGAGGTACTTAAATCGAAATTTCAAATGATAGATTTTTAAATTTGACTCGTAAGCATTTCACTCGAAGTGCTTATGAAAGCACGCTAGCCGTAATATATATATATATTTATATATAATATATGTATATATATATATTTATATATAATCTATGTATATATATATATTTATATATAATCTATGTATATATATATATTTATATATAATATATGTATATATATATATATATATATATATATATATATGAGCAAGTCTATTGTACTTTGCAGCACATGGTTTGTGATTTTGGGCCATTAGATTTTGAATCATTTGTAATAAAAATAATTTTGACAAAAAATCTAATGGCTCAAAATCACAAAGCATGTTTGCAAAATACAATAGCATTGCTTTATATTTATTAGTGTTAATTTGGGTGAGCTAGCTAAAATGGGCTAGCCACGTAAGCAGCAAAAAATTTCTAAAAACGTTGATGTTCTACGACAGGTATTACCAAAGAAAGAGTATAATTTAAGTATATATATTACACCGGGTATCAAGTCTTTTCAAGTCATATCAAGTCAAAAAGACGTTGGCGAGTAAAAAAATGTCAAATCTTCCACGTTGGGTATTAAATAATAAGAAGTGTAGATTGACTGAAGAAAATCGGAGTGTGCCTCCTATCTCTATGATGAGTTTTAACTTACCTTTTGCAACCCCCATATTTACAAGGAAAGATAACCGATGTATAAGCCTCAAAAGACTCGGCGTGGAAATCGTTTTTTCCCATAGTGATTCGAGATAATGCAACAGTTATTAACTATTGACATAAAGGTCCTAAGGCGACGGTTATTACTAAATAATTGTTGCCATAGAAACCCTAAGGCAAAGCTTAATTAATAAATAATTTTTGCCTAAGGTCTTTAATTTTTTTAAATGTTTATGTAGGGTGGTTTTCCTCTGTTTTGCTTGCCAATATATACCACTAAATCGATTATACCATCACATTTTTTTTATTAAACATATAACATGATTTTCATTATAAAAATTGACTCATTGCAATCCATGGCCACAATAAAGGAAAAAAAGAAATAAAATGGAAATAAATTACCTAACTAGAAAAAATACTAAAAGATAACTAATCCCCTTCATAGGTGGAGGCTTCTGTACTTTTAAGGTCCTTCATTCCCTCCAAAGCTAACATTTCTAGAGGGAATTATACAAAGATTTGTCATTCAACCACTCTCGCAAGGCACTACCTATAAAATCACATAAATACAAACAAGTTAGTACTTTTTTTGTAGTTGTCCAATGAATGTCAAAGAAAAATAGATTAAATAACCACTTCTTTAGAGTGAAGCACATGAACTTCATTAAGTATATGCCTACAATACTCATCAGGTCTTCATTGAGCCAAAACCCGCTCTTTAGGGTGAAATCAACACTTTGAATTTATATTGTTAGATTTTCATTGTATCAGTCGTGCTTCACCTACAGAAGTGTTATAACATAGTTTTGAGTAACATAGTTCACCATGTCATGCTATATTTGAATAATAAGCACACACATATCAAAGTGCCAACACACAACTACCCTAACACAGTTCACAATAGACGCAAAAAAGTTACCATTGGACCACCAAACAACAACAAATCGCACAACAAAACATATATAGGAAAAGCAAGCACACATAAAAGAGACCAAAAAATAGAAACAATAAGTATACCAACAACAACAACAACAACAACAATATTTAACAAAATAAAGAAGTTACATAAGGCAACGAGAGGAGAAGGCATGGTGAGAGGAGAAAAACACGACAAGAGTCATTAGCGAGAGGAGAAAAACACGAGATTGGTGGAGAACATGGATGATCTGGTGGAGTCGATCATTTTCATGTTCTGTTAAAGGCGTCAGCGAGAGGAGAAAAATACGAAAATATATGAGTTTGTGTGTGATAGAGATCGATCGCTTAAATGATCACCTCCACATCTCTAAGAGATTAGATCTGCTAGAGTTGTGAAGGCGGTCATGAGAGAAGAGATAGAAGGAAGAGACGTGAAATGCTAAATTAAAAGTTGGATTGAGGATAGGACAACAGTTATTTTAAAAATCGTTGTCGTAGGTGGAGCTACGTCAACGGTTATTTTAAAATCATTGTCTTAGATAAAAAAATACAAATTCTAAAAAAAAAAATAAAGCAATGATTATTTTAAATAACCGTTGTTTTATCTTTTGCCAATGATGTTTAACAATATTTTCAAAAACCATTATTTTGTAAAGATTGTTAAATCTACTTTCTACAATAATCAGCATTGCTTCTAACTATTATGTTATGAGTCGTCTTTAGAAAAAGTGACATGAACGTTTGGCGCCAAACACAATAATTTAGTTTCATGCACTTTCACCAAACAATTAAATAATAGACAATATCATGAGCACTTTAAAATAAAAAAAATTGTTTCCGATGCTAAAAGCCGATACTATGGATAGCATGGACAGCAGACAACGATTTAAAAATGAAAAAAAAAAACAAAAAAAATCTTATCTGCAAAGTTATGTTATATTGAGTGATGTCAGGCTCAATTAGAGGAAGCATGATTGTAATATTTTCAAGCAAACAAACATGCTTAAAAACCAAATCATTATTGTTCAGATCTTTTATCTTCCTCTGGATAATCTTCATTTTACAGACCAGAACATTTCTGTGCTCAGAACAATTTGATAATTCTCCTTTTCTCAGACCAAATCATAATGGTTCAGTTTAAACTGTAATATCTGGTTTATTTAACTGACAATGTGTTCTTTCTTTTGGATAATTACATGATAGGTGAATGATTTGTGTTAGAATAATGTTATGTAGATATCACATTTGATACCGACTATCAATATCGATATTATTATGCACATTTAGTTGAGTTATTATGTACATTATTTGAGTTATTATATATGTTATTTCATGTTATTTTGTACTGAAAAAATTATTATATATGCATGTTAACAAAATAATATGCATAATAACTCAAATAACATACATAATTATTTCAGTACAAAAAATAACATGCATATTAACTCAACTATTATACATAATAACTCAACTAAATATGCATAATAACATCGGTAACAATAATCGGTATCTACGTATCAGCTCCATTTGTGTTAAAAGCACGCAGGCTGTAGAAGCCCATTTAAGGCCTGGGATTAAGCAGGCTTGCTGGGCTACTGAAAATTTGTGATTATGTGCTTTGTTACATGGTGGCACTAATTATTTCCCATAAATGCATGCTTTGTTTTTTTTTTTGCTGAAATTTCATATTTAATAATAAAAAAATACGGAATTAAAAACCTGAGTATTAAAAAGCATAAATTGGTGGATCTGTGTTTGTTTCCCGCTCCAAATCGAACTACAAAGCAGAAAAAATTACCCTCTCCGTTCCACGCGGAAAATTTCTAATTCTGCTTTGTAATTCTCGGATTTTTAATTCAGTATCTTTTAACTATTAAATAAAAAAATCGGTTTGTTTTTGTATCCTACTTCGTATGGTGAAATAACAATCGAATATTTTACATAGTGTCGAGATTTATGTGTGCGAATCTCGTAATTTTGTGAATGATTATATTGCTATTTCGGATATCCTATCGAATATTGATCATCTGCAGTGTTGAGGTTCTGATTCCGATCTGCTGTTTTGTCCATGTGTTACAAAATAAATAGAGGATTGCTGACTACAGGGGCGGATATAGGTTGAACCAGAGGGGCAAGTTCCCTCTTGAAAAAAAATGCAAAAAATTTATATATATTTGTATGATTTGTTAAATTTTTTTGCAAAATTATCAAATATATTTAAAAATTTACGTCATTTTGCTCCTGAAAAAAATTTATAAATCTTGACTTCTTGATGAAAATTTTGGATCCGCCTGTTCACTAACTGTTTTGTGCAGAGAATGATTCATTTTTTAAATGTAACGACTACATTTTTTTCTCAGATGAATGAGAAAACTAGTTTACCCTATTTGAAATGAAATTTAATCCATTGTCACTGACGATTCAAAACATTCTTCTAAAATATTTGCTAACTTAAAAATTGTCAATATGTTGCTATAGTTCTGGTTAGGTCATAAATAAGAAATATGGCCCATCTAATTAAATTAAGGAAGCGACTACCTGTCCCTCCTACAAGTCTCTCTTACACGTCCTCCATATACGATAAATGTAGTAGTCTTTATATACTGAATTTAAGTCTTTATACTCAAATGTAGGAGTCTTTATACTATTGGACTGAATTCATTATAATAAATATTGAGTGTCAAGTTTTTATTTTTCAAGACATGTAGTATTTATTTGTAATTTTCTTGTTAATTATATACTGCAATGAATACTGTATCATGAAAGTTTTTATAATTAACATTCGAAGTCTTTATACTTTTGACAGTTCATTTTTCAGGAAATGCATACATAATACTTTATTTGATAGTCTCCATTTTAAATATAAGTCCCTATTTAAATGCTACAAGTCTTTATACTGTATCATGTAACTGTTTGTCGTAGCGGGGACACGAGAGGAAACACAAAGTGAGGAATAATATATTAACTTTTTAAAGTAAATGCATCAGATTCCATGTGATGTTTTACAAGAAAAAACTGGTGCAATCTCGAAGCAAATTTGACGGTCCCGATTAATGCGAACCAGAATCCACGCCATTAAAGAACTCATTCCACGCATACGCACAGTTCAATGATAAGTGTCTTCACCATGGCATCAAGATCGAAATATTACATAACAAATATTGAAATAATATTGGTCTCTGAAATGTGTGCACCATCCCGTTTCATTGGTCGGTAACTTGACCACAATCATCTCTGTGCCTAGTTAATTAAAACCAAACTAACAGAGTTAGATGTAATAAAATTCAATTCATGGCATAAGAAACGCTGAGATTATAATTTATAGGCTCTCTGTTCTAGTTACCATGCATGCATGGATTGGTTCCGCAAGTTTTGTTGATTTCTCTGCAAAAGGTCAAATTTTGGAAGCATTTTAAAATGTCAAGTTTTCCATTCTAGGTTGCAAGTTGCAAGTTGCCAGTTGCAACTAGGGTTACAGAACGATCACGAAATTAGATAATTTCGTTAATCGTTTTTTTTAAGAAATGATTATTTTTTTTTTGCATTAATTGTTTTGTGGATTAGATGGAAGAAAAAATGTTGCATTGACCGTTTCCTCTAAATAATCGATTTGAATGGTAAAAAAAAAATGAGAGTTCATACGTAGATATCATATTTGATACCGACTATTGATATCGATTTTATTATGCATCTTTAGTTAAATTATACTGCACGTTATTTGAGTTATTATGCATGTTATTTTTTGTAATGAAATAATTATACATGTTGTCGATTTTTTTATGCACCTTTAGTTGAGTTATCGTACACATTATTAATTTGAGTTATCATGCATGTTATTTTTTATAATGAAATAGTTATACATGTTAATTTCTGTATTGAAATAGTTATTATGGTATAACATTTAAAATAACTCAAATAAAGATGCATAATAAAATCGGTATCAACAGTTGGTATCAAATGTGTATCTACGAAACATTATCCAAAAAAATATCGTTTATATATCATCACTTCAGCATATATATCGCAACACGATAAATAGCACTCCGTGTCTGCTGGGCAATTCACGTGGACACGGCAGTGCATTGATCCAAACCGTTAATTCAAATTCGTGCTCCATCTTACCCACTCGATTTACTGAAGAGATCTAATGTGGTAAAAAAAATTCATTTTCCGTATAGAAGACTAAAATTAGTACCATCTCTACCCGCATCATATTTTTGCTTTCCTCTTCCCTCTCTCCTCTTTATTTTGCGCTGAGAAAAAAAAACACCTCTAAGTTATGCCATAACCTATCATCTATCCCTCTCATCTGTCTTCTTCTTCTCTTCGATGGCGATGAGCCGCTACATAAGGATCGAAACCAGATAGAGAAACACAGATTCATATCATCTCTCTTCCCTCTCATCCGTCTTCTTCTTCTCTTCGATGGCGATGAGGCGCTACGGATCAGAATCGGATAGAGAAACGCGGATCCATCGAAACTAAATCAAAAATTGGTTAGCTTAGTTTAGATAAATCGATTCAAAGGAGAACTCTCTCTGGTGGAATTATTACCTTAGTCTCTTCAATTCTTATGCTCCTCCTCTTCATCGCTGAGGTTCGAAAGCCACTTCTTTTTTCTTTTCTTGACGAATTTGCTGATGTAACCTTAGCAAGTCCCAAATTTGTGTATTGCTTTAACTATTAGAGCAAAGATCCTCTTATGTTGCTCCTTTTTCCTGTCGTTGAGTCCTCCCGACTCAATTGAGAATTTAGGAAAGGTATGCTTTAGCCCCAAAACTGAGAAATGGTTTGCAAGGTTTTATAATCAAAGGTCTCATGCAGTAGTTAATTTTGTACTTTTTTCGATAATAAATTTTTTTCAACAAAATATCAGATCAGTGAGTTTTTGGGTAATTTCAAATTTTGGTTTTCTTTTTGGATAGTTCTGACTATTGTTGTGGGGTACCAGTTCAGACCTGGCAAACCAATTCTTAGTTTTGATTTCACAAAGCAACATAAATATAAGCGGGAAAAATTTATGTTCTAAATAACTATTTTGAACTTAGTTTCTGCATGGACTTTGACTGTGTGATGTTATGAAATTAGCATTGGTTATGTTGGCTGCTGAACTGATTTGATTTTCACATGAATTGCTATAATGTTTGTGAGTTGTTATCTGAGGAATGTGTTGGTTCTGTTGATCAATTATATTGTCAGAATTTTCAACACTGTTTCGGACTTGGAACAGTGGCGTTGAGTGTGATCAAAAAGTACCAGAAGAGAACGAAGCTCATGTTTCAGAGGCCGGTAAGGGAGGTTGTCCGGGATTTTAAGACGAATCTAAGGCTTAAGAGCTCTACCGTGGTTGCATTGCATTGGTAATGTTCTTTCATTTATTCGTTGTTGTTTTTTTTTCTGAGATGGTACCCTTTATATTTATTTGTGCCATCCAATGCTTCAACTTTGTAAAACCTATTGATTACTGTCTCAAGTGTGATCAATTATTTTTAGTATATAGTTGATAAATCAGTTATCATGGATTCAGAGGCTTTCATAGCTATTGCCAGCATTCCTTGCTTGATATATCTATCTTCACATAGGAGTTTTAGGAATATGGCTTGGACCAATTAATAATCTAAATGACATTAAGTGCTCTTGCAAGTACCTGGAGGTGATAATTTGATTGGTTTCTTTCCTTCAGGAAATATACATGGTTTTTATTTTTGCCAAAATGCGCGCTTCTTATTTATGTCATATAGCTAATCTGCTAAGGGATTCTAATTATTAAGCCTTTGTAGGTTCACCCATATTTGTTTTGAGGTCTTACTTTAATAATCAGACTGTCAGGTCTTTTTCCAGAATGGGAGCTACAAGATGGTTTTATCAAAATAAAACCACTTTTGGGTGGTGGATAATTGAAGAATTGGGCCGAAACAAAAAAAAAATAATTTTATTTCTTACCCGTAAATTTCAGAGCAAAATACTGAAATAATTATTTGTTGGTTCTATTTGTTGAAAATAATTTTGATTAATAATAACTTTCTCTCTCTTCGGACAACATCTGGTTTTTCAAGAGTTGGCTCAATCAGTATTTCCTTTTATTTTTCTTCATAAAATCTATTTCTCTTTGTAAATTATTCGATCTTTTTAGATTCTGTTATCTCTTTCTGAGGGGGAGGATCCTTGAGCAAATAGAAGGAAGTTCGCCAAAGGAGGGGATATCAAAAGGTATTGTTATTCACTGATGTCATAGTTTAGTAAAATTATGGTCAAATGTCGGATGGTACATTTGTTAATACATATTTGCACATTAGATTTAATACATATTTGTTATAAGTTTCTAATTGGCTAGCCATATTTTTAACACTTAAACGCCTCATGGATGGTACTTAATAATTAATTGAATACACAAAATTGACAGGTTCCCTAATATTCTGGCGCCATGTACCAAAAAAACAGCAAACAACAATTAATCAAGACTGAGAGCTGAAACAACAAAGAAAAGATGTAACATAGATTGGTAATGTCAATATTTAGCTGATTTATAGGTTTTAGATGAATGAAATACTACTCATAAAAAAGACTTGAAAATATACCAATTATAACTTGATAAATAGTTATTGATTTTTCTATTCCTAAATTGTCATAATTACAAAGTTTCAAGAATAAATTATACAATCTTCATGTATATGGGCCAACCCTTGGGCTGAGCCGATGATGATTTTCATTCGTTCTCCGATCCATCCCTGATACTCCTTTTCCTAATTATAAAAGATGCTAATACATAATTGATTACTACTCGCACATAAAAAAATTGAATATTTACTTTTATGTTGACCAAGACTTTATTTTATACTTAATATGCTTACAATGTTATTTTGATTTTTCTTTTCCTCTTTTGTGTCTGTAAAGCATCTTTGAAAGTGTTTTGAGTATCAACACAACAATTGTTTACACTGAAATACTGATACATAACTTAATCCTCATAAAAAGTTCATCCCTGCTTTAATTTGTTGCATGTTATTTTATCCACAATGTGCATTGCTTTTAATTTTCTCTCTATTAACTTTATTCAGGTATATGGAGAAGAGACTATGTGGATATGTAAATTTGGATCAACTGATTATGTTTGGATTTTAGATTCTATTGATGGAACTAAAAGCTTTATCATATCGGTTCCTTCAATTGCTACTCTTACAGTCTTAATGTTTTATTGCTCAAAGTTAATTTTTGGTTTTAGTCATTTCTTAATCACTTATCGTCATGTAGATAAACCTTTATTTAACACATCATTAAATTGAAATTATTGTTGTATAATATGCACGGACTGCGTGCTACCATGGACTGAAGCATGATGCAGGTTCTTTTGTTCTCATCATAGATGCTATCTTTTTCACCATGTAATATATGTGATCTTTTTACAATAAAAATGTTTTGAATAAAATTGAGAATTCAAAATCAAGACCTACAAAACATGCAAAATAATTTTAAGGGCTCCAATATGAACATCAGGATTTTTACAGTATCAATGGAGAAGTCGATGAAACTCGACCTTATCGATGATATTTTTTGAAAATAAACTCGCTCGATAGAAGAAGAGGTGATACCAAACACATCCATTAATAGCATATCACGTGATATTACTTTTGCTTCTTACATAACTCAAAAAATATATGATAAATATTTATTACATATAATTATAATTTGAGTGAAATTTATACGATATATGTTGTTTACTGAAGATTACTC
>CAXKVX010002402.1:0-20338 GCA_964058865.1 Eleocharis quinqueflora
ATCGATATCAATAGTTGATATCAAATGTGGTATCTACGAAACATTATTCATATTTTTTTGTTGTTTTATTTGTCGGAGTTATGACAGCATGTCAGCATTCAATTTTCATAGTTAATTCAAATTTTGAAGATAAAATTTAAATAAATCATTATTAATAAACTTTAGTTTTCTATTGCTCACAGGTTATCCTAACGTTTTCGACAAAAAAATTTAAAAATTCAAATAAAATAAGAAAAAGAAATAAAATTTATATTAAAAACTCATCGGAGACTGATTTTTATATTTTTTTTGATTTTTTACTCTTTTTAAAGATTGAGAAAAATTGATTAATATAACAAGTTTGAACCATTCGATATGAATTATTTTCACATTTTTAAAAAATAGTAAATTTTTTTAAAAAATATAAAATTTGACCTTCAAAAAACTTTTAATAGAAATCAAGTTCAACGATTTAAATTAATCGTTTCGACTTCGAAATTAAAAATATGAAAGCAAAGTACCGTATACTTGATGCTTTGTGAATTACCGTACATCACCCTTTTCATGTAATCTAAGTATTATTTGATAATGCATCTTGTTAATTTCAGCCCATTGCAATTTTACGTCTTTTTGATGTACGATGAAATCATGAAACAGAGGCGGATTTATGTTATGGCAAGTTTAAATGTAATTTCAACATAAATAATAATTGTGTTATATTTAAAATTTATAATTCAGTGCATAATGTTTAAATGTGCATAAGCTTAATATGTAATGTAAAGAACACTATGCTTATATTAAATTTGTGTTTGTATTTTTTATTATTGTTCTCCGAATTGCCATTGATTGATTGATGCAACATTCACAAAATCTCCATTTTTTATTAATGGAAAATAATAAAATCTTTATAGAAGAAAAGAAAGGTGACAGTTAAATTTACATAGTATAGACTAGAAAAAACTGAATTCTAGGGTACCGTTCCAAATTAAGGATTGAATTCTACATATCAGTAAATTCAAAAATAAATAAATTCTACATATCAGTTCATTTGAAAAAAAATAAAGTTATCTTTTAAAAACAGTCAGTAATGTCAAGTAAGTTATCGTATCACAAGGGCAAATTGCGTGCAAAATATGCTTCTCTTACTCATGGAAGGAACCACAAACCAGCTACTGCGAGTGAACTGTACTCAAAAGAAAGGAAAACAAGTAAACACTGAAAATAGAGCAAAAAGAAAAAAGAAAGGAAAAAAAGTTGCTATTGCTACAAGAGTATGAACAATGAAAGGCTTCATTAAATTCCATATGAACAATGCTTTCCCCGGGACTCGGCTCTTATAAAGAACCCCCCTTCACTTCACAGTTCACACATTCTCTCTCTCTCTCTCTATCCGATGATGGATTGAACATTTGAACTGATTGATTGATAATACCCTCTGGTAGTCTGATCCCTCTCTGCCTCTTCCTTTTCCCAATCTCTCTTCTCTTTCTTCTCTCCTCCATCGCAGCACTACCTATATCATCATCATAATATCATACCATATTACCATGTGTGGTATGGTATTGGTATCTCTCTCTCTCCCACTTATCCGTTTCCACAGAAGACCCAAAACAAAACCAACCTTCTTCGTCCTATTTGTCTTTCTCTACACCACGGCCATGTACACACCTCATTTTTTTCGGTATGTTGTATGTAACATATGCCTACAAAATACAAAACATCTTTTTGTTTTTGTCTCACGAGCCAACATTGGTTTGTGTATTGTAGTCACTTATCTCTCTTTTGTATTTTCTGTTATTTTTTCTTTTCTCTGTGTCTTCTCTGATTCTCTCCCTCCCACCCTTGTTTGTTTCTCAACTTTCTCTTTTCGTGTACAGTGGGGAACAGAGCACAGCTGGGTTCCACATTGGAGATGCCATTCCTGACCTCCCTCGCAGTATGCTTTCATTTCTCTCCCTCTCTCTCCCTCCCTCTATCTCTCTATCTGTTTTAACACCATTAAATGAAATGTGTTAATTAGGTCCAAATATCAGCTCCAAGTCTTCCAGCAACCTCACCGCCGTCAATTCCTCTCCATTTCATCTCCAGTTCGCTGGCCTAGCAAATGCTGTAAGCATTTTCTGTTCTCCCATTCCTTCTGTTCTTCCCTTTTTCTTTATCAAAGCAACCTCTTGCAACCATCCTAACCTGCTTCATTTTAAAAGGGAATGGCAACTTTGGAAATGGCAGCGGCACAAGTGATGGGAGCAAGGTCAGGTCAGATAGAGAACTGGGCTGATTCTGGCATGGCTGTTTCCAGCCCAATTACTGATACCTCCACTGATATTGATACCGACAACTTGGTTTGTGTGATTGATACAAATACAACTGTGTTTCTCATTTGCTATGTTTTCATACTATTTAAGGAATGCTATTCTTGATGAATGTTTGTTGTTTTAGGTTGGAGGCGACCAGCAAAGGGGTATCACTGGTATGGATTCCTCTATTATGTCAAAAGAGAGAACAGGGGATCAAAGGGTATGATGCATGTGTAGAATCTTGTAATATTTTTCACAAGTTGGTGGTTGCGTTTTGTCAGTTGATTTACTTTTGAGTTTGATTATTTCTCAATTGTTTCATTTGTTTTTATTTTTTGTTTGTTTAGACTCTTAGGAGGCTTGCTCAAAACCGTGAGGCTGCGAGAAAAAGTCGTTTGAGGAAAAAGGTAATTATGTTTATTAATTTATTTTGTAATTTATTTCTTTATTTCTCTGATAATCAATGTAGTACTGTGTGCAAAGTGGATTTGACTTGTAGTAGCAACTTTCTGATGTAAAGTTGTAAAATTTCAAAAAGGCCCAAGTAAAATCCCCTGTGACTAAAAGGTTCCGTAAACTTCAAGTTATATGACAATTTTATATTCCTTGGGCTTGTCAACTTCGTTTTGTTAGCACCAAATCCTTGAGTATAACTAATTAAATATTTTATTGATCTGAGGGTTTTATTTCCTCGATGTCTCAGTCACATGTAGGGGTCTGACGAAGGGTCGGGTCGGGTCGGACGGGTCGATCCGCACGGGTTCAAGGGTCCGACGGGTCACGGGTCCTCGGGTCTCAAGGGTCTCACGGGTCGGGTTTGCACGGGTCCAAAGTTCGAAAGGACAACCCGACCCTTGATAGACCCCCACAGGTCTCACGGGCACGGGTCGGGGCATGGGTCGGGCACGGGTCACGGGTTTGTGGGGGCGGGTCCGACTCGGTGGGATTTTCAAATTTTTTTTTTTGAATTTTAAAATTTGTAAATGGTAAATGCCTCTAAAAAATCCGGAAAAATCCAAAAAAAATTAAAAAAAATGAACGAAAATTCAGAAAAAAATTTGTAATATTTAAAAAAAATATATTTTATAATTATATCATTTTTATTTATGATATTTCTTAAAATAAAAAATATTCATATAATGTTCAAAAAACTCTAAATTCTCAATAAATTCGAAAAAATGTTAAAAAAATAAAAAAATGCACAAAATTCAGAAAAAAATTTGTAATATTTTGAAAAATATATTTTATAATTATATCATTTTTATTTATGATATTTATTAAAATAAAAAATATTCATATAATGTTCAAAAAAACTTCTAAATTCGCAATAAATTCGAAAAGATGCTAAAAAAATAAAAAAAAGCACAAAAATTCAGAAAAAAATTTGTAATATTTTGAAAAATATATTTTATAATTATATCATTTTTATTTATGATCTTTCTTAAAATAAAAAATATTCATATAATGTTCAAAAAAACCTCTAAATTCGCAATAAATTCGAAAAAATGTTAAAAAAAAATCCACAAAAATTCAGAAAAAATTTGTAATATTTTGAAAAATATATTTTATAATTATATCATTTTTAAAAGTTACCCTCCTCCTTTATTCCGGGCTTGGGACCGGCTATGTGAATAAGACAACATAGGCGGAGTTCTAACTTTTTTTTTTGTTAGTATCATTGGAAAAAATTGTTGTAAAAAAGAAATATAATTACAATTACAATTAAAAACTTACTACATTGCACGCATAAATTCATTATTCAGATACCACAATTTGTCGTCGCCAATGCACAATGGATCATCAGAATCGTCGCCGGCGACAGGACTTCTTGTCATAGTACTACTTTCTTGAGTTTCGACTTTTTGAAAATTAGGATCATGTTGATTACGCTCTTCGGCATCAATCCAATCTTTGAAGCACACAAGTTGCTCGAACCGTGTTGTACCCAATTTGGTGCGTTTGTCGGTCAAAATTCTACCAGCGGAACTGAAACATGACTCGGATAGTACAGTTGACACGGGCACTGCATAAACGTCGCGAGCCATCGCTGCCAAAACTAGATATGCGCCAGAATGTCGCTTCCACCAATCTAGGATGTCAATGTCATCGTCTTCAAAACTTCCCAAACAGTAACTCAACAGTTCGTTAGTGTTTAGCATTTGAGGTTCATCCTCCCTTAGCTCGCTAAGCAAGCCTAAAGAACTGGTCGTCCTATTTGTGATTAAAAAAAGTTATTGAGTGTTAAATAATTACTAAATAAATTGAGTCTTCAAATATTACTAAATATATTGCATTCATACCTTTGTGGTTGAGTTGGCGCAGAAGCCATCCTTGAGACATGTCGAGCATTGTAAATGTCGAACATCCCGTCGAATAAAGTTGTCACTTTGGCTTTCACCGTATGATATGGTAACTTCAGATTCTGGTTGTACTTCTGAATCAATCTTGTTGTGTACTTCTTTTTGAAGGCCGAATGCAGACAGTTCGCTATAATAGTGATAGGAGGTACTTCTTCCCAATACTTGAGAAACTTCTCTCTCATTGCCTCAACGATTGGAGTCAAATTATGGCTTAGCCCTTCTATATCTTCAAGCTGACGATAAACCTTAGAGAATTGGAAGAAGAAAAAATATAAGAGAATAAGAGATAGATAAAGTAAGAGGATGATTGTTTCAAACATAAATATAGATTACGTACCTTGGTGATGCAATATAGATGGTGAAGTAACTCGTTTGTCAATTTCTCCAATTGGTTCCATTCTCCCTCGTTCATCATCAGTTGTATCCCCTCGGTTGAGTTCCGCAACATTTCATTTATTGCGTTCTTGTATGGTAAACAATGATAGAACAATCTATACGTGGAGTTCCAACGGGTATCGACATCCCATGGGTCTATAAAATTGTGGATATAATGAGAGGTTTGCATGTCGTGGAGGTGGATAAAATTGTGGTTGTGGTTGATAAAATTGTGGATGTGTTTGGGGGTTTATGTTTGCATATTGTGTTGGGGGATGGGGATTATCCTCACCGAATAGCTCAACACTCATCCTTCGTATTTTTTCTTCAACCGAAATGCTAGGATTTGGTTCTTGAGATGCCATATCTAAAATTGAAAAAAAAAAGAAATAATATTGGAAAATTTGAGTTAGAAATAATAAAAAAACGTGAATTAAATGTGAATTAAAAATAGAAGAACAAAAATTGTATTGTCAAATTTTGTTCAAATAATACTCAAATAATATTGTCAAATTTTGTTCACATAATACTCAAAAATATGTCGAATTTTTTTTATAAATTAATAAATTAATTTACAATTGAAAATAAAAAAAAATGTAACTTAAAAGTTATTAAAGAATAATAATGTGAATTACAAATTGTATGTGAATTAAAATGTGAGTTAGAAATAATAAAATTTGATAAGAATCAAAATTGTTACATAAAAAAATATAAATTCGAGAATTAAATGTAAATTGTAACTTAAAATCTTAAACGTACCTTTGCACGGATGGTGGATGATGAGAGAATAAATATAAATTAACAATTTAAATATTTAAACCTAATTAATATATCTAAAAGTATTATTATAAACTTAGAAGTTATAACTTATATATTAAAATTATGAAAGTAAATTGAGAATTTAGTAGTGATTATTGAGAATTTGAAAGAGAGAATGAGAGATAGATGTGTGAAATAAGTGAGAGTGGAGGGTGTTATTTATAGAGAGGTATGGTGAATTTGAAATTTGAAATTTTTTGAATTTTCTGAGAATATTTTCGAATTTTTTTGAATTTAGAAGTGACATAAAGCATTTCTATCATTTCAATCATTTCAAGGGTCCGGGGGTCGGGTTCAAGGGTCCAAGGATCGGGTCAAGGGTCGGGCACGGGTCGGGTCAAGGGTCCGGCGGGTCGGGTCTAGCACGGGTCCAACGGTCAAGAGGGCGTCCCGTCCCACCCAAAACCCGTGGGTCCATTTTTCACGGGTCGGGCACGGGTCTACCACGCGCACGGGTCGGGCACGGGTCGGGTCACGGGCGGGTCCGCCCCCGGGGACCTTATCACACCACTAGTCACATGCAAGATGCTTCACAGTTTAGGCACAATTACATCATGCATTTTTATCATACAAAATAATTATTGATATAATTATTAAATTTCATATTTTGTGTATTTTCCTAGATATACGATAATGAAAATAAACAATTATATTGCTAATATAATTCTATTTCTTTAGGCATATATTCAGCAGCTAGAGACGAGCAGGATAAAGCTCATGCAACTTGAACAAGAACTAGAAAGAGCACGGCAACAAGTACTAACCTCTTACCACTGAATTCCTTTATTTTCACATTGGCCTTGTATTGCTTGATTTCAGCATGGTTATACTTTGACAACCTTGAATACTTTTGTAGGGAATCTTCATAGCCAGTGGCGGTGCTGGTGAGCATGGTTATTCGATAGGAGGAAATGGTATCTTCTTTAAATCCTACATTTCATTATGAAAACTAACTTTGCATGTTTCCAGCGATCACATGCTTTTACATAGTTTGGTTTTCAACAATATATGTTATATTTTGATTTAATTGGACAGTAACATCTACTGATTAGAAGATTTACCTTAAAACATAGTGAAAATTTTCATACAGGGGCTTTGGCTTTTGACATGGAGTATGCAAGGTGGCTAGACGAGCACCAGCGCCACATTACCGACCTCAGGTCGGCTTTGAATTCCCAAATCAGTGATGATGATCTTCGTGTCCTTGTTGATGCAGTGATGATGCATTATAATGAGGTTTTTAGGCTGAAAAGCATGGGAACTAAATCTGATGTATTTCACATTCTTTCTGGCATGTGGACCTCTCCTGCGGAGAGGTTTTTCATGTGGCTTGGAGGATTTCGCTCCTCTGAGCTACTCAAGGTGCCTGTTAAATCATTTTATTTTGCTTTATTTGTCCATTAGAATATTGCGATGTCATCCTTGACTCCTATGCTATGGTTGCATCTCTGCAATAAAAGTAGTATTAGAATCATTAACTAGTAGTCATCATGTAATTTAGTTGCGTATCCACTGAGGAAATAGTTGGGGTTGAAATGATCCATTGAAATTTGCAAAACATGTAAGGTAAATTCATTTAGACTATTTTTGTAGAAAACCCCCATAAAATTTGTTAATTGACCTACTGTAAGCTATTGGTACAAGAAGTTAACTTTGAATGTATGTCTTTAACAAATACTTTTTATCTGATATATTACCTTTACAGAATTTTATGATCTCAGTTTCAGAATTTTGCAAAATAATAGGTCCTTGTTAGCCAACTTGAACCGTTGACTGATCAGCAGTTGCTGGGTATATGCAACCTTCAGCAATCTTCTCAGCAAGCTGAGGATGCATTGTCTCAAGGAATGGAGGCGTTGCAGCAGTCTCTTTCCGACACTCTAGCTTCGGCCTCGCTCGGTCCATCTGCTAGCTCCGACAATGTAGCAAATTACATGGGCCATATGGCTATTGCCATGGGAAAGCTCGGCACTTTGGAAAACTTCTTACGCCAGGTATCGAGCCTTAACCAAATTAATTAATGTGCATTGTATGATCATGGAATACCATTGAATTTGAAACACATTTCTATTAAATGTGATGTACCTTTTATGATTCAATGTTTTTCGTAAACCTAGTACTATTTGGTGACTATACCATGATGAACTTGTTCAGAGATTTATCTCACCTCAAACTCTTAAATTGCAAGTCTGAAAATAAACTTGCTGTTATTTTGTCTTTTGTAGGCTGATCTCTTAAGGCAACAAACACTACAACAGATGCATCGCATATTAACAACTCGTCAAGCGGCACGAGCACTTCTTGTCATAAATGACTACTTTGCACGCCTAAAAGCACTTAGTTCCCTCTGGTTAGCTCGCCCGAGGGATACATGATATGCTCCAGCCTTGTTGCATTTACCTAAGTTAAGCTGACCGGAGTACCATAGTTTTGTTCACGACCTATGTCCTTTGATTAATCTGGTGGTTGTAAAATTTGGAATTGATGTGTGTTGGATACTATAGAAACTTTTTTTTGTAGTTGAGTAGCTTGTCAAGCGTTGATGTTATTTATTTTTTTTTAGTATTAGAAATGGAAGAATGAACTCTTTTGACTCCAGCATCTCTTTAATCAAAAGGCAAAAGTATATTGCACTTGTGCTAGTTAATTTCATGTGCGTGTATATTTTTGAAATTGCATGTTATAAATAAGCAAGTAAATAAGTGTAATATTAGGATTTTTGAATTGGTTTCGAATTTAATCATCCAAAAAATATTTAGTTGGATGATTAATTAGAAAAATGTAATAACCATTTCAATATATCAAATTTGTATTATTGATTCACAAAAGCTAAAATTGTCAACAAAACATTCAATGATAAATGTAGTATCATATATTTGATTAGACGTGCAGCATCGAAATACACTTGTATTAACTGTAAGTAGACGTTATCGTGTTTAACTACTTACATACAATCATTATCATAAGTACTACTAATCATCTTTCAATTTTCGATAGCAGAATTAAAATTACTAAAAGACATTAAAGATCTTGGAAATCAAAATCTCCACACGTAAATCAATCAAGAGATTTTGTATCTCTTGCCATGTCTAGCGATAGAAGAATACTTAAGTTGTTCTCCGCAAACTGTCAGAAGAACCGCAAAGCGATTTCTCTCCTCTTTCTCTTTCTAAGTAATGATAACTTATTATTTATGAAAATGAATGAAGAGAGGATCAACCTTACATTAGAATTCTTTTATAATTGTCAGTCATTAAGACAATACTTACAGAGAAGATGTATTTAATTTAGATGAAACGTAAGAAGTCATATGCTGGATACATTATACATGCACCATCTGCGCCTCTGGACCAAAAATCATCATGCGCCTAGTACAGAGGCCTTGATACATTGAATAAAGGTGATATATCACTTGCGCCTATTGATCAAATATACGCGCCTATTAAGGCTTTGATTCAGTGAATATTCTAATCAGTTTATATGAACCGATCTGATCAACATGCATTGAATTTAATTGACAGCACCTTTAATAACTTATTGGCTCAACATATATGCGCCTATTACATTCTTTTTAATCCTCAAAAAAATCAACGCAATTTAAACATTCATATTAATTAAGCCCATTAAACATGCAACTCAGTAGTTTTTATTGGGCCACATAATTGTTTTCTTACATTAACTTTATGTAGTTGGAAAATAGATTATAGATATACAACGTTGTGTTTCTTGAATTTCCATTCACTCTCTAGAGCAAAAAACTGTTCTACCTGGTGAAGTGCTGATACCTCTTTTTATAAGATATTATTTTTCCATTTGTGGTGTGTGCGTGTAGTTTTGTGTTGGTTGCGTGTGTAGAGTTGATCCGGGGAGAAGCAATAAAGGCTCTCTCCAGGCATCGTTGAGTGCAAATATATCTTGGAATCTGAGCATATTATACGATTCGTACTGTGTGCTCAGGCACTTTCAATACCCTGTTCATAAATTTATTGTATTGTTTTCTTCTCTTCTACTCCAATATTTAAGTTCGTTTTTGACGATCATTTAATTACTCTAGAGATCTGCATGCATGAGCATCACAACTTCAGGCACATCTAGACCGTTTGATCCTAAAAGGGTATAAATGATAATCTTGGAAACAACCATATAATAATGAATTAATGATATAATCCATTATATCTGTCTCATCAGCCCAATAACAGCCCAAAATAACCCATCTGTGAACAAACAGAGACCACCACAACCAAGAGATGAAATTCTCTGCATGCAGTTTCTTGTACTCATTCCGTATATGTTAATCTGAACCGTCGGATTAAATATTAACGGCTTAGCCTGAATCATATCAGTGATTGTTGAGCATTGATCTTTAATCAGACGGTCCAGATTTACTGCACCAGAGCTATCACAAGAATCTACGCAGAGAGAATATGGTCCCCACAACCAATCAACTTCTTTCTTTCTCTTATTTTTTAGGCCTGGCCCAATAAACTTACAATTAGTAAAAAATCCGAGGGCTCAACTGCACAGAAATCAGGTGCTCAGTGCAAAGCCTAATCGGAGAGATAGAGAGAGAGAGAGAGAGAGAGATCGGAGCGAGGAAGATGAACACCGACATAACGGCGTCAGTGAAGCCGGAGTATCCGGTGATCGATCGCAACCCTCCCTTTACGAAAACGGTGGCGAACTTCAGCACGCTCGACTACGTCCGTCTCACCACCATCTCCGCCGTCTCCGTCGCCGTCGGTTACCTCTCCGGTACCACCCCTCTCATTCCTTCTTTATCGTTTTGTAAGGTATTTAACCAGATCTGGCTGGTTTGTTTGGGTAAAACTAAGAAGGTTCGAGAATTTGTTGAGGTTCTAGGATTCCTTTTGGGTGAATCAAGAAAGGGGAATTTTTTTAACGATTTCAGCTAATTACTCGTTTGTTCTGAGCCTTTCTAAAGCGAATTAAAGCGTCTGAAATGATTTATTGGTTTATGTGCGTTACTTTAAATGCTAGGTTGGTGATTAGCATATACCGGGAAAAAAATGGTATTCCAGTTTTCTGTTGAAGAAAATTTTCAATGTTGATAATAGATTAATAGCAAATCTCTTGTAGGATTCGGCAGCAGGGATTATTTCTATATTACAAGTTTGGGGTTCTAATGTATGTATATTTTAGGCTGTTATGAAGGGATTTTTGTTTTCATATATCTCTATTTAATGGAACTACAAGACATGCTAGTAGTTTTAGCAGAAATGAGGTAACTGATTAACCACCCTGTGGTTTGTGTCGTTTTTTTTCATTCCATTGAAAAGCTAATTAGAATGGAACTAAGCAGGAATCATAATCTCTAGTCAAACTTTTCGTAAACATGAAACAGTACATGTTTTAATGCTGATTTTGGGTTGGCTACACTTGCGTGAATTAACATGTACCTTCTACCATGTATGGGTTCCAATTCACTGAAATTTTTGCGGGATTATTTTACTTCTCTTTGTTGTTTTCATTGTTATTTTTTGCGTAAAATTAAAGTTACATTGATGGTTATATTATGTCAGTTATCTTTTGGTTGGATGGTACTTGCATAATTGGTTTCATAGATATCTTGCAGGTATATGCATCTGAATAATGGAAACATGGTATTACCTAAAAGTGGAAGCAAACTTATTCCAAATTTCAAGAAGAATTATGACTATTCTGTTTGTAGAAAGAGGCATTACTAATATCTTTACATCATCGTCTGAGTGTCACTACCAAAAGTTTTGAAGTGAAAATTATTTTCATTAAGAATTCATATAATCCTATAAATTTTTTTTTAGGAAAAGAAACATATTTGCCCCTAAAATATCATAATATCCTTTCGCACTGCAATATCACGTCTCTCAAAAGTATTAAGAAACATGCATGCACTCCTCCCTTTTTCACATTTCCACCTTTTCTCTTCCTTACATCTAACCATAAAGCTTAGCCATGATTTGAAGTAACAGAGGAAGAGAGGAGCCAGTATTAGTTTTTCCTAATGAAATACCAAAATGATCTTTATCAAGCACAACAAATTATCCCTTGCTTTGAAACAATTTAAATGGCTTCTGATTCCTTTTTTTTTTTAACCAATTGTAGGGATAAAACCAAACATTAGAGGTCCATCTATGGTGACTGGGGGGCTGATCGGAGTAATGGGAGGTTTCATGTATGCATACCAGAACTCAGCTGGCCGTCTGATGGGTTTCTTCCCCAATGAATCTGAGGTAGCACGGTACAAAAGGGCATGATGAGAATTCCTAGTGTTAGAGATTTTACCAATCTTCACTTAAAAGTTTACCTTTGCATTTTTCGGAATAATGTTTTTCAGATGCTATACTGAATTGTCAATTATTGATATGATGTAATCGGCTAATGTTTGTTTTTAATGTTATGTTATTTTCGACCTCCATTCAAGTTCTTGAGTGGTATTTTGACTACTAGACCTGGTAAGACATTTCATTCTTGTTTCTTTTCAAGTAATAACTTTGTTCTTCTACGAACAGAATTGGAGTGAGTTTGCAAGTGAAAGTGTTCAGTGTTTTACTATTCAATAAAAAAAGACGGACAGAAAGGAAGCATCTTCTTTTTGGAAACATGGGAAATTGCAGTTGTTAACTTGTTCTTGCAGTCGTAAGTCTTAAGTGTTTAAAACCGAGTACGATTAGTATGTTGGCGAATGCAAGTGTTCGGTGATTTCTTTTGGAAAACATGAGAAAAACACTTGGAAATCACATGTTCTACTTGTTCTTGTAGTTCCGAATCTAGGTGATACAAAGTAGTGGAACAATCAAACCAAAATTTTGTAGTTCGAAGCAAAAACTTCAATGGAGAACGTAGCCTCCAACAAAAGATCTTTTGACGTTTATTCCATAATTACCTGTTTTTTCTTCGACCTCTAGATTTTCACGGTTCATTCTTATTGTTCAACCTAGCTCCTACATATTTTATTCATGACTCGTGGCATTTGCAGTGTTTGCATATTGGTCTAGGGCCGGGCAAAAAGCTCACGACTCGTGTCACTCGAATTTTAGTTTGTTATCAATTCGTTCATATTTAACTCGAGCTAATCTGACTCGAGTTGTGTAGCTCGTATAATATACGAGCTGAGTTTGAGCTACTGCTAGCTCGTTCGTTAACTCGCTCAGATTATTGTACTGCATATATTTTTTTTTCTAACATAACATGTAATATATTGATACTTTCATTTTTTTTTCAATAATTTTCTTCCGTTTTATATTAATATAAATTATAGTTGATTTTATAATTAGCTCTAGTCAATATTTAAATGCATAAATGACATAATTTATAAGATTTTAGCAAACATAATTGTAAATCCAAGCTAATTAACGAGATACGAGCCGGCTCGTGTTTTTCGCGAGTCGAATACGAGCTGGATTTTTAGCTTGAAACAACACTGGTGATTCGAGCCGAGTTCGAACTAGACCCGACTCGCTCGAATAACAGCCCTTGGTCCAACCTAGATTCTACATGGTTTCAGTCCATGGTGCTTTTTTTAGATATAATTTATATCTTTTAAGATAAACAATCTATTATTCTGATACAGCCTTCACCTTTCACTGACAATCTGTATCAGAAAAGAGTGGGATGAGACCAAATTTTGGTCTTTGTGCGCATAATTGAAAGGTAGTGCTGATTTGCCCTGCTGATTTCATTCAATTGACTGTCACGTAGTAGTGGGTTCCAATGTCATAGGTGGTAGACTGGTAGGTGAATTAAAGGGTTTTAATCAAAAGACAACACACACTTCCATAAATGAAAAGAGAACAGGAGGACATACGAGTTATTTGCCATGCATGACAAACACGGGATGTTGTACTTCGGCTAATTAGTTTCTTTTGGAAAGCAAATGGTGATAGTTAAGTTAACTATAGTGACTACTAAAAAAATATGAATTTAAGACTTTGTGAGCACAAATGTAGGAATCTCGTTAAGAAAAATTTAGTAATATATGTTGGAGTTTCAAAAACTTCTTATATAAAAAAGTTTCTTTTGAGAAATGTTGTATAATTCCATTCAAATTCCAACATCTTTTGTTATACAATTTAATTATTGTGTCTTATATGTTAACTAATATTGTATAACTTGTGCTCAACTATTGAATCAACTATAACTACCTATATTGTATTATATCAATTGTAAGGAAAATATATTGAAGTTAGATATTAATATTTATCAATTAACTATTATATGACATGTGTTCAATATTTTTAAAAAAAAATTGATTCACGTTAGTTGGACAAAGTTGAACATATGCTGGTTAAACTGCTTTTAGCACTCTTTTTTTATATTTTCCAACTTGCAATTTTTCTTTTAGAAGAAGTAAACTTTTTGTTTCAAGTCTAATTTCAACCAGCAATTTTGAACTTCATCATGCAGTCTATATATTAACCTTCAGTCAGCCTATACTCATTAACAAACAAGTCAAGCCAAGATAGTTCTTAACAAACTCAATTATAAATTGTTTTTAAGACAATTTGGAATGAGTCACGGGCTACGAATTTTCTTGTAGCTCTTATCTTATAATAATGCTCTATTAAAGTTTGAATCATACAATTCTTGTCATTGAGTACATTCCATGCAGCTATCTGTCAAAAAGAAAGACGAGCAACATGTGGATTCCGCATAATCGAATCACATATTGCGGTGCATGCGATCTGAATCGTTCAATTATGTCTTGAGATCCGTGCATCCAAATTTGAACTCTTGTAATTCATATGAACCGCACTATCGATCATTCGCTGCGTTGCACCGTGCTGCGCGATAGAGAACACTAATACGCATCCCGTTCCAAAGCAAAAAGGAAAAAGAAAGTTGCTTTTTTTCATATATCATATATCGACTAGTCAACTTCTAAAACTTCGACTATTTTTTTAGAGTAATGGGGTCGAAGTTTTAACAATTGTTATACACTTTTTTTTCTGTTCTTTTTCGCATACAGCCGGTTTGAATGTTATAATTTTATCTCCGATTTCTAATCTCAATATTTATATCACCGATTTCTAATCTCATAAACTTTCACCAATTCTGATCAACTTTTTGGAAAAAAAAATGAATAACAAATGTGCATTGATATATAAATACTCAAGAATGTAATTTAAGGGATTTAAAAAAAAAATTGAAAGTTCAAAACACCTGCCCCAATGCAATGTGCAATACTATATGTAAATATGCAATAGACGAGAAAAAGGAACTACACTTCAGAAAATTCTCCCTTCAAGCTACAAGATTTCCTAAATTGAGTTGACATCGAGCATGATTCAAAATTCAATCAAAACTGATTGCACCAAAATCTGTCTCATCTTCTCTAGTTAGTAAGACAAGTTCTTAAACTTTCTGTATATATTATAATGATATCTATGTTAATATATCAAATGATCTATAAAAAACACGAACAAATATCTATAAGATCCTATAATTTAAATATCTAAAGTCACAGGCATGAATTTATAAACAAGAGCAAAGAATGCCAAACGAAAAAAAGAGCACAACAGCACTGCTTTTTGCAGTTGTTAAAGTCTCCCCAACCAGTCTCCCTCATTTTCTATTCATTTGCCACATTAAAGCTAGTTTCTTTTCTTTTCCCTTTTTCTTATAAAGCAGAAGGCAAAAAAGTCTACGGTATTTCACTAGTTAAAGAAAAGGTTAGCTAGCAAAGAAAAATTAAGCAACCCAAAAATTCTCTCAACACGAGGAAGTCTTTGATTGGAACATGCTCTTTTTACTGGTTAGGCTTCACTTTTTATATATGACCTGCAAAAACAAATAAGATTTGTACATATAACAAAGCATGAAATTCATGAAATAGACAAGGAAACATAAATTCCCTTACATACAACAAAATTTGGATATGCAAGAAAGAAAATCATGCCTGGTTCACATCCATTGGATAACTCCCAAGCACTCTCAAGAAGGTCGCAAATTCCTATCATAAAATCAAACAGCTATTTATTTACGAGTATGACAGAGGATAAATACTTTAATGGACTAAGCAAGTCTGCCCCCGAAATACCTTCAAATGGTTAAGAGCATTGCGGGAATTGGGATCAGCCATTGATGCCTCAAAATCCACATAAAAGAGATAGTCAAAATACCTATATAGCAAAATACAACAACAACAAAAGAACATGTTACCATCAGCAATTATCTTTTTATGTTTAATACTCCAGAATTCATTTATTTCTAAACATGTTATAGCAGTTTGATGTGCTCACTTTGATGGCATTCCATTGCCATCATCACAGACACGCAATGGTCTCTTCTTGCTTGGCCGGCTTTCTATCTGTTTATAAAAAAAAAACTTAGTAATATGCAGAATTGGTTACAGTAATTCTGAAGAGTATAGCAAAATGAATAAAATATAAGAGTAATGCTACTAATGTGCTCAAGCTCACAAAGGTAAGAGCTCAACTTCAAAAACCCATCGCATTGGCGTCAAATGATTAATTTTAAATCATCAAAACAAATCTAATACCAGTAATGCATTTACAATGCCAAACTTGTAAATTTCAATTTCATTTAGTATTTATTCAACTAGGAAAAAAACATATGAAAGAATGAATGTATAAAATAACTTCCAAACTTTCTTTTATACTACATTCCTTTACCCTAAATTTATTTAAAATTTTATAATTTTGTATGTAAACATATTGCTCATGAAATAACTCTGTTTTTTGGATTTGTTTGAACCAATCGGCTTTGGACTTAACAATTCATCAATCAATTTTACAAGCTTAAGCACGCACTAGATTCAACCAAAGAATATTTTGTACCTTAGTAAGGTTAATATCCCTCATGGCAAATACAGCTAGTGCTTTGAAAAGCATACCAGGGCCCTCTTCTAGAGAAAAGACTATGCTAGACTATAACAAAGTAAAAAGGAAAAAACGAGAAACAATTACATATATTGTTGTCTACTGAATTAAGCAGGAGAAATGACATAAAAGACACAAGATTCTACCTTGAACGGTTTCCCTGTATGAGGCATTATTGGCTCTCTTGCAAGCATCAAGAAACGGGTGACATTATTATCTTGGTCATCCTCCATTAGAATACAAATAATACAAGTGTGAATTGCAAAAGAAAGAAGGAGAAAAGAATGGGAAAAGGAGTTGGCCGCTGGTGCCAAAATATTACCTGAATATCTTGTGCCAGAATATTCATACCATAAAGCTCTGCTGCACGAGAGCTGGCAATGGCTGAAGCATCTCGTAAATTGTGAAGAGATATATACTGCAGAATATTTATTTTTTATTAAAATTCAATTTTTAAGAAGTAGAATACCATCTTGCTAGCACCTACTACCACCACAAAATACTTGCCTGTACTAGGAAGCCTCCATAAGGAAGCCACATAATACAGAGAAGGTAGCAAGCAGCAGATAAGGTGCTTCCTGATAGAGAATCCAGAAACAAGTACAATGGTACTATGGTAGTAATAAGTACTAAAAGAAAGTTGGTACCTGTGCAGCACCAGCTGTATCATCAACAGCTTCTCTAACCAGCCCTTTGTTTGTCAACAACTTTGTCAGTGTGTGTTCACACTGTGCCAGAGCCTACAATGATATAATTTTCAGATAAACAAGGCATTTTTGGGGGGAAAAATGGAAAAGAGAGAGAGTACCAACAAACAAATCCATATCTAAATAACTTGTGTAAGAAGAAAATGAAAGAAATTGTGTACCACCAGACCATAATCCCACTTAAAAGAATAAGTAAAATCACATTATCTGCGAGAAAAGTTCTTATAGCTCCTAGGCAGGTTAAAGTTCGGTTGGAGTAGAGGTAAATTGAGAGAAATATCACACTTGACCTTGCTACTGAGTTCAATTTAAGGAGGTTCGTGGGGGTTAACAAAAAGAGAAAAAAACCACGCCCACCCCACACAATTTGGGTGTAACCAGATTAGTCTCCCCATTTTCATCCCTTCCATTTCTTTCCATCTGAATTGTGATGTCGAGCACAAATTGAAATCAAAGGTCACATGAGCTATGTAGGTGTAAGTGATTGCACCTCTGTATGCTAAGAACCAAACTTATTAAATCAAGGCCATGGTTTATTAAACCAATTTCACTAAATATGTTTAATTTTCAATTTTTATTTGCATTCAACACCTTCCTTTTAACAGGAGGCCTTTTGATCTGATAAATTTTGCCTACTAATATGCATGGATAGAAATAAAATTTCAAAGAAAAGAAACAATAGCATGAGTACAGTTGAAATAAAATTTTGCGGGACTCAAATATGCATGGGTAGAAATAAAATTTCAAAGAAAAGAAACAATAGCATGAGTACAGTCGAAATAAAATTTTGCGGGACTCAAATATGCATGGGTAGAAATAATATTTCAATGAAAGGAAACAATAGCACGAGTATAGTCGAAATAAAATTTTGCGGGACTCAACAAGACTAACTAGAAAAAATGTGAGTTGACTAAAAAAGAAAGCTCTTCATATATTTACCTAAGCATTGAGTGTATGTAGAATGACTATAATATTAGAACAGAAATGCATACATGAGGCACTTTTGGTATAAAACTTACCCAATGAACCAAAGATTAACAAGTCGCTCTTCAATATTATTAGCCCATAAGTTTTAAGTAGACTAGATGTAGATTGGCTAGTAAACCATGATATCTAAAAATGCGCTAAAATGATGTGACACAAACACAGTCATGCATGCAAGTACCTGGGGGTGGCTGAGAACCCGCCTGATATCCTCAAGATTGACACCTGGAAGAGCCAAGAGACAGTGGCGAACGGCATGTTGCACCTCTCCAACAATGTGCAGGTTATGGCGCAGTAACAAATCATAGTTACGGTGTATGCTACCCCCTAGGGAATTCTCAATTGGTAAAACTGCACAATCAACCTTTCGGGTCTCCACTGCCTGTTAGACATGCAACAATTCACAAGAATTAGAATTGATTGAAGTTGGGCATGGTACACATCATAAAAATGCAAACCAAGCTGAGCTTCTAGAATACCCAACTTACTACTAATAGCACCAACGTTACACCTTTTGGATTCACATTCAAACATTATGTTCTACTTTTCTAATTGCAAAAAAGATGGGAAATTAACACTGACTTCAAATGCAGTCTCAAAGAGTTCACAAGGAACAGCTTCACAATTTGGATATGCCTTGCCTGCAGCTGCTTCGCTATGTGCCCCCGGCACCCCCTAAATAACCAAACATAATTAGAAAAAGAAGTCAATGCCATTAGAGCATACAAATTATTTTTCAATAAGAACATATATTTTTTTGTTTAAAAACAGTCACCTGATAAGCAACTCTTAACTTGGGACCATCAGCTGGGTTGCTGACATCAGAACTTGACAGAGGCCCTAAAATTGTAAAATTAGAAGTAAAAAGAAGTAAAATCAGAAAAACATAAAGAATAGTATAGTAAGCGAGGATAAGGGGGAGGTTATTTATTTAAAAGACAGTGTGCTCACTTGTCAGTGACCTATCAGTTTTGAGGGCCTTGGCAGTGTGGTCGTTGTCTCCAAGGAGCAAGGCTGAGGAGAGGAATCTTCGCTGCAACCTCTCAATGGAGGAGACAGTGAGTGGTTTAAGCATTCTTTTCATGCTTTGAGATGCGTGCTGGGTGGTTAGATGGATTGGATGTTGCGGGGAGGGAGCTAGATACATGCTTCTGTCTACAAATGAGAGAGGAGAGGTTAACACAATTGATCTATCAGTAACAGTTATATGAATGTTTATATTAATTAATTAATTTATATATGGAAATAGTAGCCTTGGTGTGCCAGCGATCATGCTAGAAAATTAAAAATTATAACCCTGCATGGCATAATGGAAGTACTGAGCCTGTTGAGTAGGAAGGGATCCAGCATGGGACCATATAACATGTTTTTCTGCGGGTACAATTTGAGGACGAATTTGGAAGGGAGTAGGAGTATGAGCAGTTCTCTCTATATGTATGTGATTACAACTCACAAGCCCTTCCTTTCCTTGTGGGATTTAAACTCCCTACTGCCGAAATTCTACCCCAACTCAGCTCCTGCTGGGTCTTGATCCCTACATCTCCACAATGGGAGACAATGCTCTTACCACTAGGCTGTAGTGCTGGTGACAATATGTAGGCCTAATAATTACCATATAATGTGCTAGAGTTGCAAGGCAACATTTGATTTGAATCAAACAACAATGCAACTTAAAAGATGAAAAATCCAAATATGGAGCGAGTGTTAGGTAGCAGAGAATACATGCTCAAGGCATCAGATAAAAGTAGAGCCTTTCTTGTAAATAACATATATGGGCCTCTATATAAATATACTAGACTTCAAAGCAATTAGTGCATGTTTGATAGATACAAAACCCAAATATGGAACAAGCGTTAGGTAGCAGAGAATACATGAGTGACATTATATGGTGATCATCTCGAATGACTCTGAAAAGGAATCATTTGAATAAAACTAAACCGTACAACTATATACTGCTAAAACTACTTAATATACAGCAG
>CAXKVX010002403.1:0-38343 GCA_964058865.1 Eleocharis quinqueflora
ATATGACTTTTACTAACACTAGTTGCTATATAGAAGTTGCAAGTATACAATCATCTATCGTAGTACTTAGGGGTCGAATTCACAGGGACAATTCGATTCTAGTTTTCAGATTTGAGTAAATTTAATCTAAGTAAAAACGAACGAGAAAAGAAAAGTTTCAGGTTTGGATTGTTTTATCGCTTTAAACTAAAAACTGATAGTAATTAATAACTGAACACAATTAACAAACGATTAGGCCTTGTTAAGATGATCTATCCACAATTGTTGATACTTATTTGGTAATTATTTTCTTGGTATTATGAGGGTACGATTTCAGATTTGGTACCAAGTGATATCTCTATTTAGGTACCGTGTTTGCACTAGTTATGGCTTCATCTCTCGGTACTTGGTTAAACTAGTCAAAACCCATTAAGCACATACCGTCCTAATTATCCTAAGTTATCATATATCACCTCTTGGTACTTGATACAATTCATTACGATAATTAGGTAAACTCGTAATCAGCAAACGTCACCTCTCGATACTTAGTGCGTTAATTACCCTACTTACTATGGTCTAGATCTAATATTCAATATCTCTATTGCAAATATCAAATCTTGAGATAAAACAATTCATATAGCAAGCAAGTCATAAGATGGACAATCAATTAGCATCACCTCTCGGTACTTAGCCAATTAATTGCTATGCTTTCTATGGTCATGGTCTAGAATTAAACCCTAAGATCACAATTCAAGAAATTGCACAAGTAAAATAGAAAGCAAAATCAAGTGAGAAATTTCATTACAAACAAGTATAACAAGAGTTTCAAGACATCCTAACAAGTTCTAATACAACTTAGCCGAACATGACTAAAGGGCTAAACATAATAGAAGTAAAAAGAAAAAGATAGAGAAAGGAGATATACAACCGAGATCGACAAGGTAGCACTTCTTCTTCCCTTCTTCTTCTTCTTCCCACCTCTGTGAATTCTCTAAGTTCTAACCTTTTGTTACCGGCTAAATTCGTCTAATTAACTCCCTCTTTCTGCCTAATAACTATATGTATTTAAAGAAAACCAAATTCTAAAAACAGACTGCTGGAACTTCATATTTGTGCTTCTGCGCAGGTCTATTACGAGGGCAATAACGTCTGTTGCGACCGCAACATGCCTTGAGTGAGAGTTATCACTTCTCTGTCATGGTCATGCACGTTATATTCCAGGGGCAAAAATAACTATTGAGGCTGCAATATTTGGAGGTGATAACTTTCTTGAATTCACAGCCCTCTGCCAACTTCTATTGTGGCCGCAAGGATATATCTTGCACTCGCAATAAAGCTGGATTGGGTTGTGTTTCTCTTGTTTACTATTACAATCTTATTATATTATCATTATTGTTACTGTTATAATTATCAACATTTCACTATTCAACTAGCAACTGTAAAAAAAAATTTATTCTTTCGAATAATCAAGTATTTTTTTATCACTTTTAAAAATCACACCCTTTTAACATTATTCTACTTTTACTATTCGAACTATACTTTACTATCGCTATCTTTTTTATTTAACATATACACTCATAAATTTGACAACAAACCTATAATTTTTATAAACTAGTTCATACGTTAAGCAAGTATTATAGGTATGTTATATGTAACATAGAATCTATGAGAGGAAAAAAGACAGAGAGACATGGGATTCCTGGAACGGTACAGAGCGGTGTGGGATGCTGCCACTGCCTCAACATGCTTTCATTAATAATTAATTGTATGCACACGTGTTAACGACAATTACATAATAGTACGGGTTAATATGATATGAGTGAGGCTATAGTATTTCGCAAAGCACGTGCTTTGTAATTATAGACCATTGAATCACGGAATATCATGTTGGCACGAATCACAAAACGTGATCTAATGATCCACAATTGCAAAACACGTACTTTGCGGAACACCATAACCTCACTCGTATCAT
Organism: Eleocharis quinqueflora; assembly: GCA_964058865.1. Taxonomy (NCBI): domain Eukaryota; kingdom Viridiplantae; phylum Streptophyta; class Magnoliopsida; order Poales; family Cyperaceae; genus Eleocharis; species Eleocharis quinqueflora. The sequence continues at coordinate 1,952 of CAXKVX010002403.1, forward strand.
ATTTGTTCATAAACTTTTCTCTTATATCATATTTGCCCACCTAATCTTTATAATTTTTTTTCTCTCTTTCAACTTTCATAATCTTTCATTATTATATCCTACTAGCTAGTGGTAAAGACAATTAATTCTAGACAAATTAATAATTTTATTATAATTTAAAAATTGATCTGACCAAAATCCAAATGAATGACTTCCAGTTGTCACCAATTCATCTCCTCTCTCTTATGCTAACGCTGGCTTTCTTCTTTCGTTTATTTAAACTAAAAAGTAGGTGAATAAGGAAGGATGATAACTTATGCGAAATGACTCACAGATAATTTTCACAACTAAAATCAGAAACAAATTAACTTAACTGATCATTATTTGATATGCCAAGGAGAAAGCATTTATACTGGTGGGTATGTTAATTAGTACACTTATCTGCAGATGTGGATTCAGGATTTCCGTCGTGATGCAATATTTATAATTTTTTTTAGGAAGCAAAATAATGCAGATTTTAAATATACATCGTTACTTTAAAAAAAAATTGATAAATCATAAAAATACACAAGATTATTTTGCAAATTTCTTTTTCTGAGGAGGCACTTGCCCCCTGATATACATTGGATCCGCCACTGCGTATCTGAACTTGGAATGATTAAATTTCCTGCAAACAAAATCAGTGTTGTCACATAGTAATTTTTGTTAGCGTAATTTTTTTCTGGCTATTTGTTGTTTTTCAAACTCTGCAACAATGTCCATTTATGTGCAATTTTGCATATAAAAGTAAAACTCCAGTTGTGTTCTGTTTTGCATTTCTGCAACTGACATCAGTTAACCATCTATGATTGTTATTCAATTAACTTTCAATTTAGCGTCATCCAATTAATAATAAAATTGTGAAACCAGAGTACAAAGACTATGAGAGTATGGATTCAGATTTCTGTCAGCTAAGCAGAACACGTCAATACAAATTTACCAGTACAAACCAGTATGGTGATATTTGATTCTATCAGTACAGTTCAACTTTCAAAAATTCTATTTTTAAGTTTCTTTATTTCTTGAAATTATCAAAGATTTCACCTAATTCGTCACTGATTAGGTCTAATTTTTTTTAATATGAGCAAGCGAGTTTTGTTGGAATAGTTCTGATTGAGCCATAAAATTGAAATTTTCTCTACTATTATGTTTTTATTTTCACTGCAAAAAAAAAAAAAATACTATTTCGAGTTAAATTAGATGATCGAGAAGTAGGTGATGATGGTAACAGGCTTAGATAAAATGGGTAAGAATTGATTGTCTTTACAACTTCTAGGATAATTATGAAAAATTACGATGAGTAGAGTAGATATTAGAAATTGTAAAGTGGACAAATATGACATAAAATTTGATTAATAAATATTATATTAACGCTAATAGTAGGGTATAATGCATATACACTGCTCTCTTATATTAATTAATAAACTCAATTTGCACGATTTTCAGGCCTCTTTCCGTACTTCAGTCCCAAAATATCTGTTTATGTTATTTAGCCCCTTCCCCCACCTTCCTCACTTGTTCCCTTCTTATTCGTTGCTTTTTAATTAGGCTTCTCATGTGCTTAACAATCTCAATGCATCACCACTTGTTTTCTTATCCTTTATCTTATTTTACAATTAAGTTTATAAGTAGCAGTGTAAGTAGCTAATAATCCACGTGGTTCTAGGGCTACCTCTTACCATCTCCAAGCCACGAAAAGACACATTCCTGCCTATTTTAGACTCCATTCAATCAAGACTTGGTAAATGAAAAGGAAACATCTTATTCAAAGGAAGAAGATTAACGCTTATCAACTCTGTCATCAACGCCCTACCAATTCACTATATGCAGGCTTTCTGAATATCAACATGGATAATCAAACGCATCAAACGCACAAAAATGCGATTCTTCTGGAAATGCCAAGATAAGTCGGTGCACGAGTCTTGTCATATCAACTGGCAAACAATCTGTCTGCCTAGAAAACATGGAGGACTGGGGGTCCTCGATCTCAAATGCTTAAACATAGCCCTGCTCCTAAAATGGTTATGGGCCATCTACCAGCGTCCGACTTCGCCCCTTTCAAGGATTGTTCAGGATAACTACATAATGCCCCGACCTCATGACCCAATCGATCGACTGATGTTCACAAAATACCCTTCTTTCTTCCTTCACGAAATACTCGCAATGCTACAAATATTTCGTACATCAACAGACCTGAAAGAAGACGGGTCGCTCGCATGGAGATGGAGCTCCACCGGGCAGTACTCCTCGAAGACATCCTACGCTTTCATAATTAACCCTGGAATTTTGGATCACCACCACATGGCGCTATGGAGCATTAAAGCACCGCTCAAAACCAAAATCTTTTTATGGATGCTACTTAAGGAAAGAATACCTACAAAAGAGGTCCTACACAAACGTGGGATACCTATGCAAGACCAAAATTGCGTCCTATGCCACACCAATGCCTCCGAAACGCAAACACATCTATTCCTCACTTGCCCAACTGTGTCAAGAATATGGAACCACATAGCACACAACATCACATTACCCCCATCCGGCGATATCTGCACGTTCTGGTTTTCCAACAGATCGCATTGGAGCTCAGCCCAGCACGCGTCTTGGGATTCCACGATGTTGGCAGCATTATGGTGCATTTGGAAAGAACGAAATCGACGAATCTGTTAGTTTGTAATAATCTAGAAGTCAATAATACGATAAATTATCATAAAGCTTTGTTCATGAATTGAGTGATTAATAAACTGTCATTTTGTTACCTTGAGTATTATTGAATTTATGAATCATTCCTTTATCTGACTTGAGTCAATAACTGGAATTGTGAAACTTCATAATACAGATGATATATACTCTTAAAAGTTTCTAACCAAGGTAATTAGCAGGAACACTAATTTACCGTTACAAGGTTAGAATGTGGATTAAAAGATGGTTAAGTTTTACAAACCATAGACATGAGATGTCGTTTTAATCATATAAATGCATGTTAGAAGAACATGGTATTTGACAGACCTCGAATGAAACATTAAATGGAATTGTGTACGTGTCATTAATGTTTTCATTCAGTGTTAAGTTCTAAAGTATGAGGTATTCATCTTTCCTACTAAGAGATGTGTATGTGTGATTGTTATCTAACGCTGTCGGTAAAACGCAGTCATAACGATAACTTTTCGGTATACATAGCTTAGTTGAGGTAGTGATGGTTTACTGAAAGTACTATTGTCCCTCGTGTCTTGATACGAGTTACAGTATCACTGGGCCCCTTGATAGAGTAAGATTATCTGCATGCGGTATAATTACAAGAGTAATTATATTTGATAAGTCTGCTCAAGATCAAGAAAAGATTAAGTTTGCAAGAATGACACACACCTACCTTGAAACTAATCTGATACTGTGAGACGAAAGAATTAACACGACTAAAATGTTTAGTGGATCGTGATATTGCATAAGTACAACATCGTCTGTGTAATTGGATGGTTATAGCACAGATGTCAGATGCCTCCTATGATTATAGAAATTAAAATGGTTTTAATTCTATTTACCAACATAACACAGATCCTATTAGGTCACACCGCATAGGAGCTAAATCAGAGAATCTTAATGATTAATTATGAATAGTTATAATTAATATTAAGATGATTATAATTAATTATATATGATATGATTAAATTATATATGTCATATAAGATGACAAGCAAAAACAACGGTTGAATTTATAAACGTATACGATACGTTGTATAAAATCATACCGCAACCAAACAAATACCAAACCCTGAGAAATATAATTGTTGAGAACAATTATATGTTTATGTATATTTATATATATTTAATTTAGATTTTAATTATAGATTATGGTTTTGAATTTGGGATGAAAGTCATTATCAAATTAAAACCTTAATTAAAAATTAATTAAAATCTTAATTAAAAATAAATAAATAAATATAAAAAAATATATATTAAGGTTGGCATGTTTGGATAAAGGAATTTTTAATAAAAAAAATTCCATGTCATCATGCTTATCCTTAAGGGTATTTTTGGAAATTCACTTTTTCCAAGGGTTTATTTGTAAAAATGTAACCTCCTCATTTTCCTATAAATAGAGGGGTAGGGGGAGAGAGAAAGAAGCACCAAAATCGACTCGAACTCGTTAACTCGGATTCGTATCGATAAATATACTTTCTCTTTTTCTCGTATACGGTTGTTTACGGGATTCGGAAAATAGTATTTTTGTGTTAGAGCGGTATTCCATATTTTGGATAACTGCGATTCACGAAGATATTTTATTTAGTCCGTATCTCGGTGAATAGTGTTTTTGCGGGATATCGCGGCTTTTGGTATTTCTGGCAGAAGAAGTAAGCCGGTCTCTGGTCGTCCTGGTAGACATCTGGTAGAGGTATCAGACGTCTGATACTCCGAGTAGAAGAGCGTCTGTGATTCGGCCGTCCGAGTCTTCTGCAGTCCAATTCGAATTTGGATCAAGGTATTAATGTTATATTAATCTATTTAATTTGTAAGTAGATTAAAGTTTTAGAATTCAATTAAGGAGTAGATCTGTTTAGGGATTAAGTAGGGTTTTGATGTTAGGGATAAACGGGAGGTGGACACCCTCTGTGGTTTATCCGACATACCCCGCTTAATCCTCGGCTTAAGTCAGACGTAAAATTTTTGTTTTACGGTCTTTCCGCTGCTTAGGCCAATTGACAGATTTTGAACTGTTCGTAACCCAACAGAATCTTCAACTCGACCACAAGACCAATACCACTCTTAGCCAGGGAAATCCTCCACGAGTCACGACGATGGACTAGCATACTAGGAAACCCTCAAATTCTGTAAATTCGCAACCCGCAATAATAATATCCCGCAATGGGATGTATGCATGTAAATAAATAATGTAAACTTTTCTTTGTTTTAATGAAATTTCAAAGTAGGCATAGCCTACTTTCTTCAAAAAAAATAATCCATGTGGTTATCGTTAGAAATTGAAATTACTAGAAATTGATGTTTTAAATAGAACTAAAGATTTTCGATGCGAAAATATGTATCAGTCTACAAGATTCTGCAATCATTGCACAAAATTGATAATTACACAAAATTACAATTCAAATGCAACACAAGACGTAACAAAAATGCTGAAAAATTGTATAGTAAGAAAGAGAGCGCAAGAGTCGGAGAGATGTTAACACAATATAACGTGGTTCAACAATCATTGCGTACTCCGCTAGACTCTCGATTTCGCACCGTGCCAAAAACAAACAATATTTATTTTCTAGCGTTTACTGATATTAAAAAATAATCATGGCTATATAGGATGTCGTATAAATAAATTAAAAAGTAATTTTTAATGGCCGCTTCAAGTGAGAAAACATCACTCATAAATCATAATGAAGTAGCTGAACTGTAAGACGCCTAGCAGAGCATTTAAACGGTGAATTGAATCAATTGATGAATCTTATTCTTGTGCAATTATGATTGGTAGTGCGTATCATTAATTGTATGTATATATTTTATTTATAATTCAAGCCTAGGATACCAATTAGTTGCAGTAAGATTGGTCCAGCTTACAATGTAATTCATGTTCCCCTCGGTACGAATCTTTTGAGCTGTATATATCAGTATATGGGAAGCGAATCACATCAGAGCAGCGCAGATGAGACATATCAGATGTTTATAAATTAGTGCAATGTAAGTAACGAACGATTGTAATTTGATTTAGAGAGTCTGCATTTTTAAAATTTAGTTTGCACGAATTTTGATGCAATTGAAGGATTCAGATTCTCTGTGTGTCATGTGTCGCGCGGTACATGATCTGAACTCCAGTATATGGTACCATCATGTTTTGCTCAAATAAGAAAGCTTTTCTCAAAACGTTGGGGAAAAAACACCACAATTCTAAATTATTTTGCATTGACCAAAAAGATATTGCCTTATTTTAGATAAAACAGTGTCTCGGCTAGTGTTGTAAACGATCATATATTCTCATCATAATTCAATTCGGATTTTTTTATGACTAAAACCAGGTGTGAAAGTGAAATAATCATTTTATTTTTGTAATCATGCACAAATAGCTAGGACGGTTGGTGCCTTTGGTGATGAGTCTCTTCTTTACGTGAAAAAACACATTTATAAGTTTCACAGAAAAAAAACATTTTAAAATAATAAATTTTAGGACTGACACGAACCCTTATACCCAAAAAAAAATACGGGTGGTTTTGATGTGTTTCATTCGGTGTTTTTAAAAACGGAATTCGCTCGACGGACGGAGAGAGTATCTTCAAGCGATTAATCGATTTTTTGCGAACGATTTGTATTTCAAGTTTTGACATATAAAAATATTAATAATTCACTAAAAATAAAAGTACTTGCATATTTAAGATTATAATATTAACTAATTTAATTTAGGAAATAATAAATAAAACATTAAAGTATGACTTAATAATATTTTAGTGATTTTAAAATCTAGTATTCACATATTTATTATATTTTATTTAATTTGAAAAAAATAATTGACTGATTAATCAAATTTGGCGACCGATTAACCGGTTAAAAAATAATTAAGCATGTATTGTAGCCGATTAATTAAATTTATTTGCAAAATACGAGTATATACGATACATAACAGTTTACCTACCGTCAACGACTAATCTGACGATTACTCGATCTTAATGATCGTTTTTAAAACATTGGTTTCATTTATTTTTGCACATGGATTTAATATATGTACTGCCATGTTGACAAATTCATGACCTAATTTTGTTGCTTCGTAGTAACAGGTAGTATGTTCTCATCTTCAATCCAATTAGAAAGTCCCAACCATGGCAATTGTGCATCTTAACCAAGATGCATTAGACTATCATAATCTCCTACAAAAATAAAAATAATATCAGAAAGAAAATTTTCTGAAAATTCTTTTTTTTTGAAGAAAATTCTTTTGTTGTTGGTTTCCTTTTTCATTTTCAAATTTTCTGGCATTAGGGCACCGATTTTGTTTGCATATAAACCCGTATTTGTTTAACTAATACAAAAATCCATATCTCAATAGAAGTCAGTTTTCTCTTTTATAAATTAAAAAAATTTGGGCTTAGAAAGTGGGCCGAAGTTGGTCCATGAGTTAAACAATTTGGGCTTAGAATAGTCTGTTCAATAATTTAAAAATAAAATGAAGACGGTAGTCCGTCTTGTTTTAATGTTGAATGTTTAATTCATTAAGTGTGTCTCCCATTTTCTCTAGGTCTGTTAATGGTTAGGATAAGAGTACGGATAGAATTATTTTCATATTTATATCGTTAATTTTTTTTATTCATATTTTACTTATATTAGTTTAAAAAAATTTATGTGTTTATTTTCGAGTAACTGCACACTCCCCAATTGTGTTTTATTTATTTATTATTTTATCCCATTCCAACCTTCAGCCACAAACCAAACTCTCCCGCCACCACACAAACCTCTTTCCTGTTTCCTCCTTACCTCAAAGCAACATTAATCCATAAAGAAGTCAGAGAGAGGAGGAACATAAGAAAAAAAATGCAAATGCTACACTCTCCAGTGGCGCCACGGGTGCAACTGGGATTGGCGAAAGGAGGAATGTTCAATCGGCGCTTACCATTGAGGTCTGTACGTTGTCAAGGGTTAAAGGATTTCATTGGAGGGGATCTGATATGGCCCGATTTGGGGCGATGGTTAGATGACGTGGAGGAGCACAAGGCGTTGGCTGTGTACTCGCCACATGAAGGCGGGTACGAGGGCCGGTACCTGACCCGACTTCGGTACCAGGGGTATGTGTTTCTTGATCTTTCGGCTCGTGGATTGGGAGATCCTGAGACCACCCTCACAAAGATCCATCCTGTTTGCCCTGTATGTCTACTCGCACGGGATAACTTATTTGCTCCAATTTTATAACATCGCAACAAAATATACATTCAATGTTAGTTGATTTTGTGGATGGTATTGATTCATGCAGCCTCACCTGGGAAGGCAGCCGATAGCAAGATGGTATTTCCCACCAGAAGTTGATTATCGGCTCGATTTGCTGCCACCTGAGGCCAAAGGTCTCGTCGTATGGATCATTGAAGCCAAGGTCGGTACCCCTCTCTCTTTTATTGGAGAATATGTATACTATACTTCTATACCATTTGATACATTTTACTGAACCGGATATTAACCAGTAGATACCTGTATTTCTTGGCCTGACCTGTAAACTACTTTCTATTTGCTAATTAATCTCTGCTAATGAAAGAGATTACAAAGGGTCGCCTGAGATTTATTAATGTTACCAACTAGCATGTCTAGTGCCAAGTGACACGAATTACAACAAATGAAAATATAAAAAGGGCAGGATGCATGAAATCAGCGGCATAATGGTTCAAATAAACATAGACTGTTGTTTTCCCTCATGTAGATTTCTGATTTATTCTGATTTTTTTTTTTTACTATACTGACAGGTTCTTTCCAAGGCCGAGTTGCAATTTCTGGCATTGCTTCCCAGTCTTCGGCCAAAAGTCCGAGTTATTGCTGAATGTGGCAACTGGTAATATAAGATAACTAATTTTCTGCAACATCACTGCTCTTTCAAATTACAACTGCAAAAAGAAGCAAAAGAAAAGTTGAACAACTAAAATTTTAATCTACATATGAACTGTCATTAATACACAGCTTACCTTTTTTTTTTATTTTGATTCATGTCCGTAGGCTTTACACTACACACACAAGACACACCTCAATTCAAACTCAAACCTGAAAATAAACCTAAAAATTGGTCCACCACCGGAGCTTGAACTCCAGACCTCCTCCATGAAGGTTTTGATGACTTGCTAGCTGTGCTAGGCAGGGTTCAGCAATACACAGATTACCTATTGTTCATGGTAGTGTTTATTGGGATGTATATTTTTAAAAGCTTGATTATAGGCTTCAGTATATACAAGGGCATGACGATATGAGAAGGTGAAAATTATCATTGTATCCATTTCACGTTTAGATCCTAGGGAAATGTATTTGGCACATAAGATCGAGTTTAGTTCAATTATCTTTTTTTCTTAACAAAATATGACCTTTTGCTGGTACACCTCCTTTTAAAATGATAAAAACTTATGATACATTATATATGTTTGTTCGGCCCTGTTAAACGTGATAGAAACGGTAAATAGCTTTCTATAAATTAATGTCATAATGCTTGCTTCTGAAAATTGCTTTGATAAGTTTACTACTGCAAAATGTACCAGTATTACTTAGTATTATTTGTGCAGGAGGAAATTCGTTTGGAGACCACTTAAAGAAATTGCGGGGCTTTCACCAGAGGAAGAATCACAGGCAAGTACACAACAGGTATGAGGGGATCAAATCACTCAAAAAAAAAAGGAAGAAAAGGAAAAGGAAAATTTCTCATCGAAAGGGCGCAAACAGCCAAACAATATCCAAATAATTTGAATATATAATCTATTTAATTTAGTTTTCATGCATGTATATACAAAAGAACAACTCATGCTCTTCTCAAATCCTTTTCTCCTGTTAAAGTCACTTGGTTGCTTAAAGATTGGTACTGCTTCATTGGGACTGATTTCTCTCTTGGTTTGCCCTTTCTATGTATTGGATTTGCAAGGATTTTAAATCTGTTTAACAATTAAGAATAACACAGCATCAATGGGAACAGTAATAACTAATAAACAAAAAAAGAGAAAGATAATAATCATGTATTTTAATATTCGACAAAGATTCACGATATAAACAAATACAAGTGAGATTGGGCGTAAATGCATTAAAACTTCTAAAATTGGAAATTTACCATCAAATCTTTAATATTTTTTCATACCAGGGGGCAGGGGGAAGGTGACAATTTTGAACTTAATTCAAAATTTATTTACCGGTTACAGAGTGTTAGACTTAACTGATAACGATATGATTGAAGCATCCAATATGAAAGAAAGGGAGAACATTGACGATTATACCTCAAATTTGGCTAGTTCTTATTGTATCAGATTAATTGTACTTTGTGGCGTTTGGAGAGATGAGGATATCTTTTAGTTCTGTTAGATTATACCTTTGGAAGACTGTTTTCAGGTCTTGTACAGAGAAAGCTAAACGTCAATTTTTTCACTACCGAACAGTCGAATTTTTATAATTGACTAAACTGCAGACCTTTAGGGATTTTTTTTTGTGTGTTTGAACACTCCCAAAATCCTCACTAAATCGTGAAACTTTTAACCTAAATTTTACTTCCTTAATTAAATTAGCGGTCACTGTGATAAAAATAATGAATCTAACAAATAATTCTTAGAACACAACTTAGTTGGGCTAACGAAGATTTCCATCAGAGAAACTTTGAACAATTTATGACTAAGTTGTTCCGTAGTGAAAAAATCGCTGTCTAAATTACCTCCAACTTTCCAAGTAATACATGCTCGAAAGAAGGAAAACTCGAGTTCTGGTCCTCGTGAGAGGCGTGGGTTCAAATCCCACTTCTGAGTAGGGTCTAAACGAATCGGATATGGACGGATAATCGTCTTATCGTATTTTTATTCGTTAAAAATTTTCAAATACGAATACGAATTTGGATAGTCTCGGATACGGGTACAGATACAAATCGGATATTAATCGGATATCGGATACGGATCGAATATCGGATACGGATCGAATATCGGACGGATACGAATACGAAACTAATATTATTCAGATAATAAAAATAATCCTTATTTGCTATATGTTTATCCAAATCTGCATCAATGAATTATAAAAAATGTGATACATAAACACAAATTATATATAAAATTAATTAGATTTGTAATTTTCATACAAAATTCAATAAAATATATATATAATATGAATTTTTTGTTATTAATTCGGATACAATCGGATAATATCAGATACGGATATCTTTCGTAACTTCGGATATTATTAGATTATAGCTAAACGATCGGATACGGATAAATGATAGCCAAATCGTATACTTATACGTTAAAAATTTTCGGATACGAATACATATACGAATCAGATAATTTTTATTATTTTTCGGATATAGATCCGAATAAAATCGAATATTATCCGATCCGTTTACACTCCTACTTACGACACAATTTATTTATTTTTTCTAGCTTATTTATTTTGGGTCTAAATGTCTAAGTGGTCTTTGTTGCAGCTGGGGAAATAGAAGAAACGAGGATTAGATAAGATAAGGCCACTGTGTGTGGGCCATCCAAAGATATATTTCTATATTTTTATTCGACACCAAATTTTCCATGTCGATGGATTTGACTCCATATAAATATCCCATAAGCTAACGCGTTTGGGAGATTGCAAGAGAGTGAATTTGTTTTCAACGAATTCTCCTGTCCTGTGCATACAGAAAAACCTTTTTTTTTTCCCATTTGACTAATTGAATGTGACTTCCATTTTGGTATTAGTAATCCGTAAACATACTTCTCAGCTTTTCTTTCATGTTCCCTGTCAAACATTGTCCTGATAGATACTTTTGGAGTGGCTAGGGTTTTTCATTTACATAAAGCATGTATTTGTGTATTTACAAATTAGTTTCTTCTAACTGACCATATTCATTCCTCCATTAATCACCATTCACGTTTCACAGATCTTTTCATAAATAAACATTGGTTGGAATGTATACTTGCCAAGTCTAAGAACCAGTTTTTTCATCTGCAAACAAACAAGAAGTCTTTTTTTTTTCAATTATAGTTGAACATGTTTAAGAAATCCCAAAAATTATAGAAGTGCAAAATTACAACCCTCCTGTCCTCCACCACTACTGCTAATTGTTACTTAGATGGCAACTCCAGGTTCACTTAAGCTCATAAGAGAAGAAAATTCAGACAACAAATCTGTAAGTTATATACTGGCCAGCAGTTTCACTGGGCCTGATGATCTTCACAACCTGACCTCGCTTCAGCCCATAGTACCTTGCTATTGGATCTGTAACTTGAATTCGGGGCAGCTGGAAATAGATAATTTGAAACAGACATCAGATGAAATTCTGCAGATTGGAATCTATAAGTGATGCATATACTGGTTCAAGCGATTCCTAAAGGTGTGGCATCAACAAGTACCTGTATAAATAATCTGGAGGTTGATGCATTCCTTTCTGAACTGGTAAATTAGCATGCTACCCAGTATGGCAGTATCCATAGTAGCATGTCAAAAACATGTAATGAAATGAGAAAATATTTTATCTTTACTACTGTACCTGTGTTTCTTTTACAGTGTACCGCTCGAGTAAAGTCTTCTTCTCTTCAGTGGTCAACAGCCGGTGCTCTGGAACAAGCGCATGATCCTTTATATTAACCAAAAGCTCCCCCTCCTGAAAATGAAGTTAAAATGTTTAAAACCAAGCAATCTCTGACGCACCAACCATTGGGTTTAAGACGTTACTGTAAGGATTTCTGAATCTGAAGGCGAGAACTGAGAAAACCTAATTTTCGTCACTTAATATAGAATGTTGATCTTTTGGTTGGCTCAAAAAAATTTCAAGACGTTACTTTCTTAAAATAAAAAAAGTTTTCAACTCAACCAAATTTGACACTTCAGTAAAATCAACCAGATAAAATGATTAGTTAAAAGCCAACTAGAACCAATATATAACTTAGCCAGATCATATTCGATGTTCCTTGATGGTTGGTAGACTTGGTTGGACTCATCACTCATAACAATTTGCATCTCTAAATAGTAAATACAGTACTGCCAATCTAAACAATCAAGCCTAAATTGTGATAAGCATTTTTTTGAGTAGTTTTTTCTTCATTTGATTTCATTATTTAATTGATTTATCAAGCAATTTGAGTGTCATGTTTTCTTGCTTTGCTAAAAAATATCCCCATAAATTTTAGAGTTCATATTGGAAGGATCTAACAGTTACAAAATTTTTATAAGACTCAACTGAATATAACTTCTGATATCTTTAAATATCAATGCCAGAATTCCATCATGTTAATACCAGAAATAGTTTGCATCAATAAAGATTAGCAGATAATTTGTTTTTTGAGCAACTTGTATGTTTGTACATGCAGAGGCAAATAAAAGTTCATGACTAATAACATTGGGCATGGCAGAGAAAAAATATTAACCATAAATAATCAGAAGAAACAATTAATTCAAAAGGCGAGTACCTGAAAGACTTCAAGGTGGAACTTCTGGGAGACCTCCTGCAAAGACGACCTTGCAAAAGGTGTGAGATTTGACTTGACAACTAAAATTCCTCGGTTAACATCGTCTGTTTTCATTTTCTCCACATAATGCTTAATCTGCTTGACACCAACTTTGGCCTCATCAGGGAAGAACACATATATCTGTTGAAATTCAGAAACATTGAAATCAGCACAACAGAAATAAAATCAAACCAAGTAGCTACTCATCCCCAATACAACATAAAAGCAAATACAACAAAAAAGCAAGTAAGGAGAGAAGGACCAGATCTCCGGACTTGGTAGCCTTATTAATGGTGAGATCTTCGCGGCGTATATTGGTGTCTCCGTATTTGGTGACGAACTGAGACTTGGTCATGGAAATCTCATCGTCGGGCACAAGGTATCCTCTGTCTCGAAGCATCTGCATCACCGTGCGTCGGATCCTGAACAGACGCGCCGCCTCCTCTTCTGAAGACATCTTCGCGCGGAGCTTAGGGTTTTGGGGGTTTCAATCTCTCCGGAGCTGCTATGCTATGAAAGAGCAGAGGTTTTGGGGTTTGTCTTCTATAGTATTTTTTCTTTTACATTGACCGATGGATCGATCCGGACCGTTAAAATTTAAATCACCATCATTTTATTGAAGGGTCAGCATTATCATAGCACATAATGTTTTATTTACTATAGAAGATACTTTATTTAGTCTATTAAGACATCATATTCAGATGCAGCCTAGGTTAGACATTTTTACAGTATTGAACGGATTTTTCTAACTGTAGCAAACCCTAAGGGTGCGTTTGGATCATGTCATGGTTAGTGCAAAAATAGTGTTATCTAGATTAGTGGTTGAAATAGTGGTTACTTTTTGCTATCTAGGTTAGTGCAAAAATAGTGCTATCTAGATTAGTAAAAATTAGTAAAAATGTTGTTTGAATTGTACATTTGGAGTAGTGATTGTGAGAATTAGTAAAATAATAAATTATTTTAGTTTTTAACGAATAATAATAATAATAATAATAATACGATACTAATAATATGATAATAATATAATAATAACACAAATGACAATAATACAAAAATATTAAAGTAAATAATATAATAAAATGAAAATAATAATAATGGAAAAATAATAATAATAATAATAAAAATAAAATTAATTATAAAAATAATAATAATAAAATAATAATAATTACAATAATAATAATAATAATAACAATAGCAACAATAATAATAATAAAATAATGACAATTACAATAATAATAATAATGACAATTACAATAAAAAATAATAATAATGACAATTATAATAATAAAATAATAATGACAATTACAATAATACTAATAAAATAATAATGACAATTACAATAATACTAATAAAATAATAATGACAATGACAATTACAATAATACTAATAAAATAATAATAATAATAATAATAACAATAATAACAACAACAACAATAATAATAATAATAATAATGAAAATTACAATACTAATAATTATAATAATAATAATAACAAAAACAACAACAACAATAATAATAATAATAATAATAATAATAATAATAATAATAATAATTACAATAATAATAATAATAATAATAATAATAATAATAATAAAATAATGAAAATTACAACAACAATAATAATAATAAACTAATAATTTTCTCTCTCTTACATTTTCCTCTCCAATCACTACTTACGCTAATTCAACAAAAATGGTGAGTTAGCGAATTAGCAGCTAACCACAACTATTTACTACTCACAAGTTTGTGTTTGGATTAAATACTGTAGAAAAAATAGGAGCTATTCTGAAAATAGCACTAATCACGGGGATCCAAACACAAACGTGTTTTAAGATATCAGATTCATTTCAGATTCAGCCTAATTAGACTGGACATGTATCCAGGGGCGGATTTAATAAGGCCCAGGGTGGGTCAGCTGACCCACCCTGGATTTTGCAAAATAGTTAGAACTAGTACTAGATTTCTGATCTTGACCCATCCTGAATTTGTTTTTTGAACCACACTGAATTCTGTAGCTGACCCACCCTGGATTTTGCAAAATAGTTAGAACTAGTACTAGATTTCTGATCTTGACCCATCCTGAATTTGTTTTTTGAACCACACTGAATTCTGTTGGACTAGTACTAGATTTCTGATCTTGACCCATCCTGAATTTGTTTTTTGAACCACCCTGAATTCTGTTGGACTTTCTTACTGAATACTGACTGAGAAGCTGGGCTTTGTTAGACTTCAGCAGAAACAGAAATAAAATCTCGTCAGGCTTTATTGGACTGAGCAGATGGACTCTATTAGGCTTTCTCACCTCACGCTGTCACAGGTCGCGAGAAAAAAGATGCTGAAAAAAAAATAACACGCCGTCCCTAACCTAAATCGTCGTTCTGTCTCAAAAAAAAAAAATAGGGTTTCTCTGACTCTCTGAGCCTCCGACCAGGCGACCACAGACCACTCGCTGCCTCTCCAGTCTCGCCAGCTACGTCACCCCACTCGCGTCCTCCGTCGTCGCCAGTCCTCCGCCACGACGCCACAGAGCCACTCCGCTGTCCTATCTGCTGTCTGTTACGCTACCAGTCTGCTGTTAGCGTAAGCTTGTCATGTCGGCCCTCCGTCGCCGCTGTCAGTGAGTCTTCAAACAATCAAACTCATTATTTTTGTGAATTTGTGATTTGTCCTCAAGGTTTCTGAGAATACGAATTTCGTATTAACAACAAATTTAGTATTAACAGCATAGATTGAAATTAATTTATCTGCAAATTTCTGTGAATTTGTGAATTGTGATCTGTCCCTTAAGGTTTCTGTCACAAACGAGTCATTTCATTGTATTTTTTCGTCTCCAGTGATCCGTACACATTTTACAAAACGTACAAGGAATGATAATTTGAGATGTTTCCTAGTTGTATCGAGGTGTGTTACCAGTTAGCTGCTTTAAGTACTTGATTTAGGTCCCCAATGAATAGTACCGGGACTGTGGTACCAATAGACAAAGTTTCTTAATGGAACTGGTGGTATAAACCACTATTTCTGTACAAAATTACAACTTGTACAATTTGGAAATAACTTTGGTTGTTCATGTCTAGGGGATAAACTTCAAGATTATACTGGTAACTTCTTCCTTGACTTCACAGACTTATTGGTTCCACTTTTCTTGACAGCTCACCAGTACCATGGTGAGGTTCAATTCCTCATAACAAACAAAATAGAACATTGGGATGAGAAGTACAAGAGGTTTCTGCAGAAACTCTCAAGGTATGAAATTATTGACATTGACAAAGAAGAACATGGCAAAATCAATTGTTACAAAATCAATTGATTATTGATTATTTTGAGTTTTTTGTTTTGTTTTTAATATGTAAAATGAGATAATGTATTCAATGACTTGATAATCTGCTATTTATTATTTTTACTTATTTTTAAATAGTTTTTTAAGGATATATGTTCAATTTTATTATTAGAATCTGACAATTTATTAAAATCCGATTGTGTACCCGATTACTTAATGAATTTGTACCCGACAATTTATTAAACTCCGATTACCGACCCATCCTGGCAGAAATTCTGAATCCGCCCGTGCATGTATCCTATGTTGCATTTTTTTTGTGCAGGAGAGGCTGTATTTTACAGGTCCATAACGAGGCACGTGAGAATTTCAGTGGCTTAATCACCTCACCTGAAAACTCAAGCTGTATTTCGGTATTTGTCGGTCTGTCTTTCTACCTAATAAATAAGTTGAACACGTTCAATGACTCCGAGATAATTAGATAAGAACCAAAATCAAAATAAAAACAAAAATCTATAATGAGTTCAATTGACAATCTGATACTCTATCAGGACATATATAGGATGGACTAGACGTCAATATCATCATTGTATTCAACATGTGAAATTAGAGTTTATTCAACTCTTTCTTTCTCTCTTTCTTTCTTTATGCTCTATAATGTAATGTTTAGAACACAGTTTTGAACAATAATTCTGATACAAAACTTATGAGACGGTGTTGTTAAGCTCTGAAAGAACTTGAAAATCAGTTTCAACAATGTGATAGAATCAGAAATACAGAAAAAATGTTTTATAGTACCCATACAGCGTAGTGGGTCTTAGCCTCTTTAATTTCCATCTTTAACCCGCCGGAGAATTGAATCAATGGAGCTCCGAAGAGAAGAGAATCATTAGTTCATTACTCATTAGTAAATTGGGGAGTCAACTGTCTAATAATTAGTCACCAACTACCTACTCTGACATCTGCAGTCTGCTCTGAGCTTCTGAGGCATACCTTCTCCTTTCTCTCTTAGCTCAAATCAGAACTGCTTCCATCCTCCCAAGTCCCAACCAGTCAACCACCACCGCCATACCTGACATGAAATCGCACTCTAATCAAGTGACGCGCTACGCTTATGATCTCTCAAACTCCCAATTAACCATCGATCATGGCATCACCTGCTTTCTCTCCCTCCTCCTCGTTCTACTGCTACTACTACTGCTACCGCTGCCACTCGAAGCTTCTACTCCAGCAGCACCAACGATTACGAACAGCTCTGATACTGATAGCACCCCATGTCCCTATGACATCAACGGGGCCTCCCGCATGATCCCCCCACAATGCCACGCCAACGCCACCGACCCCACCGCCACCAGCTGTTGCTGGTTCGTCACCGCCGCATACATCTATGCCGCAGCCGCACACGCCAACCTCACAGGTGTCGCCTTCCTAACCCCCTCTCTCGCCACTTCCTGCTCCTCCAACTTCACCACCACTCTCCTTCGCCGGGGCCTCGCTCAGCCCTCCCTCTTATCACCCAACGGATCCTGCTCTCTCTCCTCCACCTCTCCCTCTCTCGCTGCTGGCCAGCGCCCCTGCCTCTTCGGCTCCCTCTCCTCCCTCCTCTCCACTGCTCCATCTCAGCTTTCTAATGCCACTCAGTTTTGTTCTGCCAGCTCTGTGCCCGACCTTTCATCAGACCAGTCAGCGTGCTCAGCATGTCAGAACACTGTCATAACTGCCACATTTGCATTGCTCAACTCCTCCAGGAGTAAGGATTACGTTGCTTGCGGCATGGCTGCCACGGTCGGGATATGGTCGCACTTTTACCCGTCTCTGCTTCGCTTTCGCTCCTTCGTCTTGTGTCTCGTTCAAGTGCTAGAGGATGTCAATGCTTTAGGCATTCCATCTGATACACCTCCGCCTCTTGGTTCAGAAACCGTTTCGGGTTCTAGCCCAGCCAAATCCAATCACTCCCAAACTGTCAAAATTGCGGCAGGATCTGCTGCGGCCGGATTGATGTCGGTTGTTGGGATTATTTTTCTTGCTCTATTAATGTACCGCTCAAAGCAGTGGCGGCAGAAGAGCTGCCGTCTGTCAGATGGAATTGCTATGACCTCTGATGGAGATAATTCTTATGCTTTAACCGTGGCACCATTGCCTCCCCTCCCAACCGAGGGGTTATACATATTCACAAAGTCAGAGCTGAAACAAGCAACCAGCGGGTTTGATGAAAGGCTCCTATTGGGACAAGGCGGAGCCGGCAAGGTGTATCTAGGAAAACTACCTAGCGGGCAGCAGGTTGCAATAAAACGAATTTATCGCGAGAAAAAAATTGCCGAGTTTTACAGTGAGGTTGGGGTATTAGCCAAGCTTCGGCACAAGAATCTGACGACAATTGTTGGTTATTGCCTTGATGACCGCAACAACCATGCATTGGTGTACGAGTACATGCCGGGAGGAAACCTATCGCGTGCTTTGTTCCAGGGAGAGCTTCCGTGGCACAGGCGGCTTCAGATTGCGGTTGATGTGGCAGAGGGTTTGGTGTACCTCCATGAGTTCCCTGGTGGTGCCGTGGTGCATCGGGACGTGAAGCCGACAAATGTTTTGTTATCTGAGTTGGGTGTGGCAAAGCTGTCAGATTTTGGTGTGTCAAGGATCATGTCAAGTAATGCAACACACTTGTCTACTGAGGTGATGGAAGTAGATAATTGTTTGGTATAGTTTTTCTTAGTTGTGGAGCATGATCATTGATCAACTGGCTTATCTAACCTTCTATTAATTATTTAAGGCCGTACAGTAAAGTCACAGAGTTGAACTCACTGTCACGCACTCAACGCTACCATATTTCATGTTATATCATGCAAATCTACTAAATTAGTAAATTATTTTTTTGATTGAAAATTAGTACAGTTCGCAAGCTAATCGCAAGCAATCATTAATTATGCAGGTACGAGGAACCATGGGTTATATGGACCCAGAGAGCTTCTCTCTTGGCCAGGTTTCGGAGTCAGCTGACGTGTACAGTTTTGGTGTTGTACTGCTCGAGCTGGTGACAGGTCTACGTGCCGTGGTCCCCACGCCATCTGGAGGGGCTGAGTCGATTGTGCACACAGCGCGATGTGCCATGACAGATGTGGGTGCAGGCGAGGATGTTTTCACGGCTGTTGAGCCTATTGTGGATCCGAGGCTGGGTCCACTTTGGGACCGGCCTACATTGGGTGCAGTATTCGGAGCGGGATATCAGTGTGTGCGGCCTTACAAGAATGAACGACCCAAGATGGCAGAGGTTCTTGCTGTGCTGAGATTAGCACTCACTGATCTCGAGGCAAGGGAGAGTGATACAACGACATCTGAACCGTCCACAGGGGAGTATT
Source organism: Eleocharis quinqueflora (assembly GCA_964058865.1). Classification (NCBI taxonomy): domain Eukaryota; kingdom Viridiplantae; phylum Streptophyta; class Magnoliopsida; order Poales; family Cyperaceae; genus Eleocharis; species Eleocharis quinqueflora. The sequence continues at coordinate 21,732 of CAXKVX010002403.1, forward strand.
CTCTGTCACGTACATCCACACCGTCATCGGCACTGACATCCACGCCGACATGATGAATTCATTAATATTACTGAAGCTGTTTAATAATGTTTTATGTTTGTAAAAAAATGAGAGTTGTAAATTGAGTTTGAGAATTTTGGAAAGATTTGACTTGTGTAGATGTTAGATGTGTCACGTAGCGCGGCAGTGCAGTTAGTAGGTAGAGCAACTTGATGGATACAGGTAAATTAAATGAAAGTGATAATTCAGAAGTGGAAGGAAAAACTTGTAAAGAATTGCAACCGTGTCCTGTATTCATAATTGTTTATTTGAAGTTTTGAACCAATCGCAGCTTTCAGCAGCAGGATTAAATTTGAAAATTTCTGGTGAAGATTTATCAATATCATCATGTATTCGTGTTAAAATAAAAAAGAGCTGTGGCCACTGCATGGGATATACCAGAAATATTTGCATACAGAAAAACAAATAAAAGTTTCCTAGATTCCTTATTCGGCAGTGATCTTGAAGGCTGAACTGTTCTGTTCTCAAGAAATAAAGAAATGAATGCATTTAAAATTAGAAAATTTAATTTATCAGATCAGGCAGCAGTGTGAATTAAGTTCCGACAAACTTCATGTGCAAAACAAACAGGTGTTATTTGATGTTTAGTACGAGAAAATGATCTCGTGGGGAGACGATCGTACAACAGCTGAACAGCTAGATGCATGGGATTCTTTTCTTTCAATTAGGCACGCAGCTGAAGACGTTGCATTACAATATCCATCTATTTATTTAGATCATATTTAGATCAGTATGAGTAGATAGATGATCGATATTCATTAATTCCTTTATTAGTACTTAGCAGAACAACTTAAATTGCTTCATAAACATTTTTATCCTTACTTGACTGCTTCTTATAGTAATGAACATATATTATTTATTTATGTATCCAAGCTAAATCTCCTGGAACACTCTTTTATAGTCAACATTTTTTAAGATTTTGAATGTTTAGATTTTTTAGAAAATTTTATATCCCGCCCGAGGATTGGCCGGTTCAATGCTCCAATCACTTATAACAAAAAAATCTCCTACGGTCAAGATTTCGTGAGGTCCGATCGGTCAAGATGATGAAAGCAAAGGTTGAACAAAATGGGGGACACATTAGCAGCGTCCTAAATTTTAATCCCCCAATCAGAATTCGTGGGAAGGGAAACCTTGGCACAGCGGCAAAGCTGTCGCTTTGTGACTAAGAAGTCATGAGTTCGAGTCGTTCAAACAGCCTCCTGTAGAAATGTAGAAAAATGCTGCGTACAGTGACTTCAAACCCCACGCAAGCAGGAGTTACGTGCATCAAACTGTCATTTTTTAATCAGAATTTGTGACTCCGCCCTGAGTGCACTGCTACAGGTGTACTTTTGATGGTCTTCGCTATTGTGCTGCGTTTATTGGATAAATCTCTCATTCTCTATCCTCTTTTTTTTTTATTTATATCGTTCATAGTTGCAAAAAAATTGTATGTCATGGATTCAAGATGAGGGAAGTTTCATCTAAACTTTTATCATGCATATATTGAAGAATAAGTGATTTGCTGCATAGTACTACTTTTTACTCCAAAGTTCGTTTATCTATTTTGACTTTTGAAAAATCGACCAGGTTTGATGAGTTCAAAATAGTAAGACAAGCGATACTACCCATTATAATACGTTTGGCATACCCCACATTTTACCCATTTGTAGCCTCCCTTTTCTATTTTTTTTTTTGATGGAAAAGAGGGGATCTTTGTCCCCAGATTTCATTTAACAAGGATCACCAAAGGTGATTTATGTACAGGAGTATTACAAAATATGTTAGTCTAGGAAAGAAAGCGGAAAGAAAAAGGAAAAATAAGATGAGGCCAACTCCAGCAAAAGTAGGGACAAAACTGTCATTTTCCTTAACTTGATTCAGGTAATTCATTTATATTATACATTTTAATTCCTTTCGTCAAGTATTAATTAGTTAAAAGTACTTTGCTGGTTTTCTGTACCAGATCACTTGTGTACTTGCTAATGCAATATTTTAGAAATTTAGTTCAGTCTGTTTGTAGCACCTGTCATGTGATATCTAAAATTTACATTTCTCGGAAAATCAGGTATATTAATATCTACTTTATGGCCTTATTACAACAACCACCAATACATTAACAATTCTTGTGTTGCCATTCAAAGAAGACATGTAATGGTATCCTGACTAAACCTTTTAAATTATCTGTTTTGATTCCAAAACTGAGTAATTTATTGTGCTTTGCACCTGCACGCTCATTCCCCATGGCAATGTATACAGGTGCACTTGCATATATCTGCACCAATGTGTGTGACTGTTTAGGAGAGAAATTGATTTTATTATAAAACTACGAAGTTTCCATGAAGTTCAGGCCTCGTTACTTCTGAATTATGTTCCAGCAACAATTAACCTTTCAAGTTGTTATTTCCAAACAGGTTTCGTAGGTTCTGACTTGGTCTTTCCAACATTCAAAACATGTTACTTAGATGGTGAAGTCGAAGTCGGAGCTGAAGCCGAAGCATATCAATTGGACCAACTTCAACTCCACAAATACAATGGAAAATTAATTTCAAATTCTCGATGACTTCAGTGAAACACCATTGTCATATCTTTCACTTGGTTAGTGACAGATAGATTGTACACAACACTGCTGGAATAAAGACGACTATCCTCCCAAATGGTTTCAATTGTATGATGGAACTCATCAAACTTGGACACTCCTAGCAATAAAGTATAAACCCTCTTCTGGTCATCCTTTCACCTTTTACTTAACAAATTTTACAGTTTTGAATTGGAAGTGCAATTCCCATTGTCTCAGTCTTGTAGCTACTTGATCTGAAATAATGTTTATCTTTGATTTGAATTACTTGTAGATTTGCCATAATCTTTTAAGGGGAAAAAACAATGAAGGTACAGGCATCACTTAGGAAAAAGTACAGTTGAATAAAGAAAAGAGGCAAAATCAGTGTTCCATAATACACCTGTTACCAAACTAAATGGACAAAAGGATATGCCGCATGTTTGTTTGCTTGTTGTTGCCAGAAAAGGAAGAAAGCATAAACAGCATGTGAAAATGAACGGGAGAACAATCTGCACAGAAAAAAATTACAGCATTAGATAGCTTTCTAGAAGAATGATATTACATATGTATTTTAAATCAAAGTAAATCCAGCTTATCTTAAATTAGCAAACAGCATCAGAGATTCAGAATTACCCAAAGAAGATTGATATAAAATGTTAGTACCAAATATGTACTGACACTGAATACCGGAATAGCGTGGGAGCTCCAAATAAAAGAAGGATGCATATGCTAAAACTAAAAAAGAAGGGTATAGAAGTAATACCAATCTACAAGCTCGATATACGCCATGGGTGCATTATCACCGCGGCGGTTGAATGTCTTCATGATCCTTGTATAGCCTCCATTTCTATCGGCGTATCTCTTTGGTGCCTGCTGGAACATGCAATGCACAACCAACTTATCGTAAACAAATGCCAGAGCCTGCCGTCTCTTGTGCAGAGACCCGTCCTTGGCCAGTGTTATCATCTTGTCCACAAAGCGTCGTATGGCCTTGGCGCGGGGCAGTGTCGTCTTGATGCGGCCATGCCTAAGCAGCTCTGTCGTCAGGCCGCGGACCAGTGCTTTGCGCTGGTCCGGTGGGCGGTTCAGTCTTGCAATTCGCTTCCCATGCCGCATTGCATAGATTTTGATGCCCCTGAACGTGCGGCGGACCGCTTGGCCAAAACTGGCGATCTCTGTAGGTTAGGAAAAGTATACTCCTCTTATAAAGAGAGATAGGTAAATGTAGGAAACAATGCTTACAGATAAAGTTTCAAAAGATGTATGGGCAGTGAGGTCATATACCAGCAGGTACCTCGTCTTACCAGTTGATACTGTTAGACGTCAGTTTCAAAAAAAAAAAATATATCTTGTTAATTGTTTCTCATGCCTTGTTTTTTGCATAGTATCAATTGATGGAAAGACTATGGCTTGAAAACGAAGTTTCAGCCAAAATAACACAATAGCAACAACTAATATTTACAGTTGAAAAATATTTTTAAGAGGTTAATATCCATAAATTAATAATTAGTCTATCAGGGTATGATTTCACACTGCTTGTATTTCCCTTTTTTTATTTCTTACAATACTAAACCACTGGTTTACACAACCCCATTGTTTGAGGTGAGAGTTGGTATGAATAATTCAATTGTCACCTTTGGTTGCGAAATCAGGGAAGGCCATCTCGGTTTGTAGAGCAAAGAATTGAGTGGCAAAGCAGTTGGGCTTCGGTTGAGGAGCGGAGGTGAGGCTTAGCCTCGCTGAAACGCGAGAAAGGGAATTTGAACGGAAGCGCAGGGGCGGAAGAGCGTGTCGGAGAGAAGAGAGGTTCCAGGGGGACTGAAGAGAGAGCGAAGGCGAAGCTGCGAGCAGCGAGGCCATTGCTATTGTTGCTATTGCTCTTGGAATCAAATCAATAGAGACACTGAGAGAGAGAGAGAGAGGAGACCCTTTCGTTTTTAATCCGCTTTTAGTTTTGGTAGTGGATAACTCGCTGCGCTGCATATGGAATTATGGATAGAGGAAGGGAATCCGCATCGCCTGGAATTGGATCGGAATCCTCTGCGGAACATTTTTGTTCCGCAGAGAGGAGAACTTTTCCTCTCCGCCCTTAGATGGAATCCAACGGATCAAAATCAAGATCACTGTTAAATTAAAAAAACAAATTTCCAATTAAATGTTGCCCGTCAAACTCTGTCTCTCCGAACACTTCCTACGATGAATCCTTCGTCTCCCCAAACTCTTCGTCTTTCCACCAAATCTTCGTCTCTCCGACAGTTCGTGCCACAGAGAAAAATAAAATATGAGAGAAGAGACAATTATTACTTGCAGGCAGTGAAAGTGTTGGCCACAAAATAACGATAACAACGGTGAGAACAAGCCCCCATTCGATTGGATCTCAAAATTACTGTTACCTGAGGTAAGGTCTTAAGAAATGGTTCTACGAAAGGAAGCACTGCAAACACAGAAGCTGCTGTAATTCAAATAAGATTATAATCATTTCCCCACAAAAAGTTATACTTCAAATAAAAGGACTCATGAAAGAGTATTATAACAGACTGGAACTCAAAATTACCACTATGGTTGAGGTATCGGACAAGATTTGTTAGTATTACACCAGGATGAAGAGAATTAGCTGTCACAAGAAATCCTTCTTCCTACTCAGGATCAACTCTGAATTAGAACTTCTATTAAATATAATTATTTACATTCATCAGTGTGCTACCAGAAGATACTGTATTATACATCTACAGTATTAATTAAAGATTGTATCTTATGTTTTTTTCACGAGATTCTTTAATCTAAATTGAACATTCACCTAATGCACGTGTGGCCACAAGAAACTAAAGACTGCATATATGAACCCTCCACACAAAATATTTTGGTATTCTGTGGCACGAACTGTCGGAGAGACGAAGATTTGGTGGAAAGACGAAGGAAGGATTCATCGTAGGAAGTGTTCGGAGAGACAGTTTGACGGGCAACGTTTCATTGGAAATTTGTTTTTTAATTTAACAGTGATCTTGATTTTGATCCGTTGGATCCCATCTAAGGGCGGAGAGCACAAGTTCTCCTCTCTGCGGAACAAAAATGTTCCGCAGAGGATTCCGATCCCCTGGAATTGGGCAGAATTGAGTATCATTTAATTACATTAAAATTCGTACAAATTAAAATTTAAAAATACAGATTTTTTGCATTAAATCTGAATTATTTATTACTTACAACACAATAAATTATGAACGATCGATCTGTATAGTGCTACAGCAAATTCAAATCCGAATAAAAAGCCCTGCATGTTACCGCTGCATAATTAATGAAAATTTCGAGACATAGACCTCATCTTTTTCTAAAAAATAATTCATTTTTATAAAGATGACATGCCGAAATATGATTAACTATTATTTATCACTCGATGATTTTGACGAATTTTCTATTTTGCTATTTTTTATTAAGGATTTATTAACTGTCCCTATATTGCCCTCTTAACAATCCCTCTAACTAATTATTATGATTTATTCATTTTCTGCGCTCGCAAGAAAGTCCACCCACTGCTTTTCATGCAAGTTTTTATATCAAATATTACAAGTCTGCTTACTATTGTTGGAAAGTCTAAATATTTAAAAATTCATAAGAAAATAATTTAATAAACATATTGATAATAATTTCAAACGTCTCAATAGTATTGAGGAAGTCTGTAGAATAATGATGAAGTCTTTATAGTAATGACGAAGTCTTTATTTATTGTTTCTAATAAAAAGTGTCAACTTTAAACATCACTACACTTGTTCATATGTTTTAATCACTAATAGTAAAACAATGTAATCTTAAAATTAATGTAGACAAATCCAAATATTAATAACTCATAAAATTTCAAGATGTTAAGACTTGTTCATAAACAAGTCTTAACACTACCACAAAATATTAACTACAAACAAATACAAGTTTTACAAATCATCACAATTTTAACAAGTCTTAATACTAAAAACAACAACTCTATATATTTCATCCACCAAGTAATATTACGAGAACATTCAAACCTTGATTTTGTGGTTCTATAGTTTGGAACTTTCAAAGATGCTATTGTGCCCAATAACTTCAATAAACCAAATAAGTGTTAATAGTAATAACATGCAAGTCTTAATATTAATTCAACCAAGATTTAATATTAAACAAGACTGGATATTGAAATAATCAATGTCATATAATACATGCTACAATTCTTTATACCGAAAACTGCATTTCATTATATATTAGATAATCCAGTTTTAAAAGTAAATCAATATGAACAAAAATTAAATCAACTTTATTAGTCAATATTTGACACAATATTAAACAAGGTTGTTTGAATATTGAAATAATCAAGGCCATATAGTCTTACTACAAAAACAACAACTCTGTAAGTTATATTATTAGAACATTCAAATCTTAATTGTACAAACATATGCATTTTTAGAGTTTGGAATCTATCAAAAGATAATATTGTGCCCAATAGCCGCATTAAACCAAACAAGTGTTAATAACAATAACATGTAAGTCTTAATATTAATTCAACCACATTTTAATATTAAACAAGACTGCATATTAAAATATATATGAAGCAAATATTTATACTGAAAATTGTATTTTCAGTATATATTAGATAGCACAGTTCTAAAAGTTATAATATTAACAAAATTTAAGTCTCTATACTAGTTAAAGAAGAAAATTCTAAGTGTTGAATTTTTCTTTTAAATTTAAATAATAGTCTAACAAGTTTTAATGTCTTCATAATTATTATATATTATCATATTTTGTAATCAACATTCACATCAACCCACTTGAACTCTATTTTTGTCATTAAAATTACACATAAGAATTGGTTAATCTAATTCATTTTTCTTTGAAAACCATAATTTTCACTTGTCTGTTCAATTTAGTGAGCTTAGTATGGCATGAATATGATAACATTTTCCACAAGAGATACTGTACCAGACTATATTTTTACACAGTATGAGGTATTGAGTTCATTTCAGAGACTCGATTAAGCTCAAATTTTGCTCAATAAACAACAATCTTAACACAAATCTTTCCAAAAATAAGAGAGAAATATAAAAAAAAACGAACTAGGATCGTGAGAGAGCGATCTTACCATCTCAGCCGCCACGAACACCTCCTCTTGTGGGATGATACATAGTTCATGCAACTCGATAAGGTAGTAAGAACAATTGAAGGTTTGAGAGGAACAATCGAAACCCTGACTTCACATGTATCCATTGAAAGGATAATGAAAAAGGAGACAACATCTTCATTTAGAATCCAGCACATCACAAAAGAGAGAGAGAGATGTCAGTTTATAACTAAGCACATAGAGAGAGAGTGAGGGGGGCTACCTGGTCCCCATGTGTGACTGTGGCGAGACTTGTTACAGAAGAGAGCGTCATCGTCAGACTACTACTGTTGAAGGTGGCAACAACGTCGCCAGATCGGAGGAGGGAGAATCAATATTAGATCGAGAGCGAGACAAAGAGAGGAAAGTGAGGGAACATATAATTTCTCTTTATTAAATATCGTTATTTGAAAATCATAGGCGTGTCCTTCAATTAGCATGCGATCGAGACGCGAGTGAAAGTGAAATAACCTGGTCCTATTTTATTTTAATTAATTTGGCGCAACTCTATGCAATGTCTCTACGATCGGCATTTTTGGTTATATATCACGAATTCACGACACACTTAATTTGGAAATACAATATATATTCAAAATTTCTAGCGCTTCCATTGAACACTTCAATACTTATCTGTAGCTATTAATTAAATATGAACAAGTGCCAGCTACTGCTCCATTATATCCTCCCTGAATTCCCTTGCTTGACCTTCTAAGTCATAACCTTCACCTCCCAACAACTTGCTTGGAATATTATACAGAGAAACAGGAGATGGCACTAGAGGCTTTGAGTGAGAAGCTCCTTACACTATCGCCGGAGGAAGAGGAGGAGCAGTGCCTGAGCAAGCGGGTATGGAACGAGTCAAATAAAATGTGGGTGGTGGCGGCACCGTCCATCTTCACCAATTTCTCTACCATCGGCATTTTGGTTATCACGCAAGCGTTTATGGGTCACTTAGGTGCCACCGAGCTGGCGGCGTATGCGCTCTCCTTCACGGTCATGGATCGCTTTGCTGTCAGTATGCTGGTATGTACGCCTCTTTCTCTTTGTGAAATCAGCCATTGGAGGTTTTTTTTTATGATTTAGGATTGATTTTTTGTTCAGAAAATTATTAATAAGGAGCTCGAATATTAGTATATGTGTTTCTTTCGTTAATTTGTTTTGGAGGATCCTAAAATTTGTGAACTTATACGAAGTAATACACCGCATCATCGGTACAAAAAGTGTCACTTTATCAGATAGGGAATTTCAATAGCACAACAAAATATAAACCCTTAATTCCATAAACTTTTAGAATTTTACATCACAATATAATGTTTATGAATACAGTTATTTAAAAGAAGATGCAATTATTTTATTTTCCAATGTTTTGCAGCTCGGCATGGCAAGCACACTTGAGACACTCTGCGGTCAAGCCTATGGCGCAAGGCACTACCACATGCTCGGCATCTACCTCCAAAGATCATGGATCATCCTCCTTACCACTTCCATCATCCTCCTCCCACTTTTTATCTTCACATCACCCCTGCTGCGTCTGCTCGGTCAAGACCCAGAAATCTCCCGCGTCGCCGGCCACATATCACTTTGGTTCACCCCTGTCGTTTTCTCCAATGCATTTAATTTCACATTTCAGATGTACTTTCAGTCGCAGAGCAAGAACATCATCATCTCGTATTTTCCCTTTTTGTCAGTCATGCTGCATATAATTCTCTCGTGGTTGTTGGTCATCAAGTTGCAAATGGGAGTACCGGGTGCCATGACTTCAATGATTATCGCCATGTGGATTCCTGTGATTGGCCAGTTTGTGTATGTGATGTGCGGCGGGTGTCCTCATACATGGAAGGGTTTTACATGGAGAGCGTTTGATGATCTCTGGCTTGTTGTCAAGCTATCATTGTCTTCTGGTGCTATGATATGGTAAATAACCTTAATAAAAAAAAAGTTATAAGCTTCTTTTCTCTGTTGCCTGTTATTGGACAAAAAAATAGTTCATTTTGGTATTATACTTGAATTGTACTATACCGGTATCTAAGTTAAAGATATTGTTTCATGGGATTTTATTCTGCTATGTTGTTGCAGCTTGGAGCTGTGGTACAACTCGATACTGGTATTATTAACTGGATACATGGCAAATGCCCAGGTCGCTCTTGATGCTTTGTCTATATGGTTAGTATAATTCAAAACTAACATTCTTAATTATACCATCTTTATATGAGTTTCTCAAGATTTACAATGCTTCTATTTCATTTTCCCTTCTGAGCAGTCTCAACATTTCTTTTTGGGAAATCATGATATCCATTGGTTTCCTATCCTCCGCCAGGTAATTTCTATACACATTTATCTCAATTTTTTAATTTTATTAAAAGAACATTCCAGGTCATCGGGAATTTGTGCTTACAAAATTTTATATGGTTTTGAAGCGTTCGAGTTGCTAACGAGCTTGGAGCCGGCAATGCAAAAGCTGCAAAATTTTCAGTTGTGGTTCTTACATCGACATCAACTATAATTGGATCTATTATATTCTTATTATTCATATGTTTTGATAGAAGACTTGCTTATCTATTCACAACAAGTGATAAAGTTACTGAAGCTGTCATTGAGCTGACACCACTCCTTGCTATCACAATACTGTTGAATAGCATCCAACCAGTGCTTTCAGGTTATTATTTTCTTATTGTTGAAATAAAATATTTTATATGAATTGATTCTTTTAAAGTTTATATAACATCTTATTTGCCATATTCTCGTAACAATGAAAATTAGGAGCTGCCATCGGGGCCGGCCAGCAATCCTTAGTAGCATATGTAAATATTGGATGCTATTACTTAGTTGGAGTTCCACTTGGCGTTATCCTTGGCTATCTATTTGGTTATCAAGTTAAGGTAAAAGAATATCATGCACTATCCATTTGATAATTAATTTTGCTTTCCTTGGTTGAAGAAAATATGCAATGTTATTAAAAGATTTGTTTTTGAGATTTTATTTATTTCTCTTTTTCTGTATATTTACATCTTTTCTCCTCTTCTCCTTTTATATGTTATCTCTATTTTACCGTTACATTATCGTTTGTTAGTACGGTATCAATCTATTACCTATTTTACATCTTAGACCCTATCTTTTATTTTATTTACACCTCTTCATTTCTAACACTCCCCCTCAAGCTTGGATTATAAATATCTATTAGTCCGAGCTTGTCAACTAAATTATCGAAGTATCTTGGTAAGAGTTCTTTTGTAAAAATGTCGGCAAGTTGCTCTTGACTTTTTACGTAAGGCGTCTCTATCTCTTTAGCTTGTACCTTCTCTCGGATGTAATGACAATCGACTTCAATGTGTTTTGTCCGTTCATGATAGACAGAGTTAGACGCAATGTGTCTTGCCGCATTGTTGTCGCAATACATTTTCATAGGTTCTTGAATCTTGAAGTTCAATTCCGCCATCAATTGTTTTATCCAAGTTAATTCGCTTGCCGTAGATGCCATAGCACGATATTCCGCTTCCGCGCTTGATCGTGCCACGACATTTTGCTTCTTGCTTTTCCATGTGACTATGTTTCCGCCTACAAATGTACAATAGCCGGTCGTTGATTTTCTGTCAAAGCTTCCGGCCCAATCTGCATCGGCATAGCCACAAATATTATTAGAATTATTGTTTTTCATCCATATTCCTTTCCCGGGTGCACCTTTCAAATATTTTAAAATTCTATCAATTGCATCAAGATGAGGTTTTCTTGGTGCATGCATAAACTTACTTACTTGTCCTACGGCATAGGAAATATCCGGTCTAGTTACCGTTAGATAAATTAATTTGCCTACAAGTCTTTGGTATTGGGTAATATCTTTTATTGGTTCACCATCTTCGGAGTTTAATTTACAATTACTATCTATTGGGGTAGAAATCGGTTTAGTCCCTATTTTTCCGGTTTCTTTTAACAAGTCTAAAGTATATTTCCTTTGTGACAAGAAAAGTCCCTTGGTTGAATGTGCAATTTCAATTCCTAAAAAATATTTTAACCTTCCAAGGTCTTTTATATCAAACATTTTTTTTAAACATTTCTTTACTTCATGAATTTTCTCATTACTATTTCCGGTTACTATAATATCATCCACATATATTAGTACTACGGTAGTATCTTTATTCTCATGCTTTGAGAATAATGAATTATCGGATTGACTTACTTTAAACCCACAAGTAATTAAAAATTGAGATAGCTTGCCATATCATTCTCTTGGTGATTGCTCGAGGCCATAGATAGCCTTTTTTAACCTACAAACCAAGTTAGTATTGTATTCGTTTTTATGTCCCGGTGGTAAGGACATAAATACCTCTTCTTCAAGTGTTCCTTGAAGAAAGACATTTTTCACATCCAATTGGTACAAGTTCCAACCGTTATTTATTGCTATGGATAATACAATCTGTATGGTATTCATTTTTGCTACCGGTGCAAAAGTTTCTTGGTAGTCAATACCATATGTTTGAGTATATCCCTTTGCTACCAATCTTGCTTTATATCTTTCAATAGAACCATCACTATTGTATTTTATTTTGTAAACCCATCTACACCCAACGGGTTTCTTATGTTTGGGCAATTGTACAATTTCCCAAGTATTATTTTGTTCAAGAGCATGTAGTTCCTCATTCATGGCTTTTTCCATTTAGGTTGGTTTTTTGCTTCCTCAAAGGTATTAGGTTCCACTATTTTTTCTAAGTTGGTCACAAACGCATTATGACATTTAGATACCTTGTTATATGAAATAAAATTTTCAATTGGATATTGGACCTTGTAGGTTACAAAATCTTGTAACCTTGTGGATGGTCTTTGGGGACGAGTTGATCTTCTTAATGGAATTTCTTCTCCATCATTCTCGGCTCGTTGTGTGTCATTTTCGGCCTCCTCTTCAATTTCACCCGCAACTTCATTTATTTGTTCTCCAAGTTCATCTCCATCAATATTATTCTCCCCCTCGTTGGTGACTTCTTCAAGTCCTACAATGCTAGTCTCAATATTTGGATTAGCCTTGGTGGGAAACTCAAATATATTTGAAGTTTGCATATCCTCACTATTTTTATAATAAGGCTCATTTTCAATAAATGTTACATCTCTAGATATGTGCATTTTTTTGTTTTTTGGGTCATAGCATTTGTATCCCTTTTTTTGAGAAGAATATCCAAAAAAATATGGCCTTGATGGATGTATGATCCAATTTGTCTTTTTTCATGTTATGAACATAACATGTACATCCAAATACCTTCAAGTGGCTTAAGCTTGGTTTATTTGAATAAATCATTTCAATGGGACTTTTATTCTCCAACACCATACTAGGTAATCTATTTATCAAATATGTAGCCGCTAATATGGCTTCAGACCAATATATTTTTGGGACATTACTTTGAAACAAGAGAGCTCTTGTTACTTCTAATAAGTGTCTATTCTTTCTTTCCGAAACGCCATTTTGTTGAGGGGTATATACACAAGTGGTTTGATGAACTATACCATTTTGGTTAAGCCAAGATGAGAGATAGTTATTCACATATTCTAGATCGTTATCGGTTCTAAGAATTTTGATTTTTGCATTATATTGAGTTTCAACAAATCTTGAAAAATCTTGAAACTTAAAAGGCACTTCACTTTTATTTTTTATTAAATACAATCGAGTTAATCTTGTGAAATCATCAATAAAAGTAACATAGTATTTAAAACCGTTATATGAATCTATTGGTGCTGGTCCCCACACGTCGGAATGTATTAACTCAAAAGGTCTACTACTCTTAGTAATAGAATTTACAAAAGGTAATCTAGTGTGTTTTGCTAGATTGCATACATCACATTGTTTACAATCTATATTTGAAAAACCAAACAAAAGATTTAAAACCCTACTACATGGGTGTCCAATTCTTTTGTGCCATAAGACCTCGTCATCCTTTTTTGCTAAAAAACATAATTTGTGATAGTCCAAAAAATATAGTCCATTTTTAAGGAAACCTTCACCAATCATCTTCTTGGATATTATTTCCTGAAACACGACATTTTTAGATGAGAAAATAATTTCACATTCAATTTCTCTTGAGATTTTGCTTATGGACAATAAATTGGATGTGCACCCTTCTACATGCAAAATGTTATCTATAGTCTTTGAAAAAATATTTATTGATCCATGCCCAACAATTTTCATTTTATCACCATTTGCTATGTAAACATAGTTTTCTTTTTTATAATTTTTGTAATTATGTAACAAATTTTTTGTCCCTGTCATGTGGTCTGATGCACCCGAGTCTAGAAGCCAAGTTGCATGATTTGTTTTTTCATCAGACTCACTGGTTTGGATTAAATGTGTCACAGTTTTTTGGGGTTTATTTTCGGGCCCAGCTGGTGAGTGTTCAGTTGTTCTTTTCATTGGTATTATGTAAGATTGGGCCTGGTTTGATTTTCTCGTACTGGGCCTGGTTTGATTAACAGCGGTATTAAAAGAAAAGTTAGATGGACCTTTGAGGAAATGGCGTAGAAGCTGATTCAGCTCTTCTCGACTTAGGTCTGGCGACCGACTCGATGCTGAGCTCTGCGCCGCTTTCCCTTCTCCTTTTTTCGCCGCTTGTGCTGTGAATCTCTTTTGTTCTCCTCCTTCGCTGTTCTCAATCCACCATTTAGGGCGGAGTTCTGGATGGAGAAACCAGCAACCTCCCTTATCGTGCCAGTTTTTTTTACAGTGATCACATCTAGCCACCTTGCCTTGAAATCGATTGTATTTGCCTTTATCTCTGGGATGAGTTCGATTCGCGACCATTTCGGCATGTTCTGGCTGAGAGATGGTGGTCTTTGTCACAGTTTCGGCTTTAGTCGACACCATAGTTGTGAGCTCGCCTTTTTCTGGTACCTGGTGAGCTCCGCCCATCAATTCTCGCCTTGATTCCTCACTCTGGAACCGAGCCATTGCATCTTCTAGTGATGGGAGTTCAGGGAGGAACAGGATCTGAGCTCTCATATGTTCATATGAGTCGTCAAGACCCGAGAGAAATTGATACAACATCTCTTGTTCTCTTTCTTGGATTATGGCAGAATCATTTGTTGGGGCTCGATACTGGTTGTGTTCTTCCCATTTTCTCTTCAGATCTCCGATGTATTGAATCATCGATCTCTGATTCTGTTTGAGAGTCTGAATCTCCTTTCTCAGATTGTAGATATGGGAGAAGTTTCGCTTCTTGCTGAAATGCTTACTGACAGCATTCCATAGATCGAATGAGGAATTGTGAAACATGAACAGATGTTTGGTTTTCTGTTCCATGGAGTTCAATATGAGGTTGATAGCCTTGTAATCGTTTCTCTTCCAGCGCCTGAGTTCGATGATGTTCTTATCATCAGGCTGCTTCTCTTCTCCTGTTACATGTTCATACAACTCCCTTTCGTGGAGAGCCAGTGTGACATCCCTGCTCCATAGAGGGAAATTATAGTCACTCAGTTTTATTGAAATGGATGAGGAGTTGACCTCGACATTGGTTATGTTATTGTTTATGGTTGCTGGTATTGATTCGGTTTCTCCTGACATTGTTTGGGTACAATATCAGGTTTTTCTGGTATGCTGGTAAGTTCTATTTTTATTCGGCTTTTTGAGACAGGGCTGATAGGTTTTTGCCAGTTCATATTTATTGTTGAAGCAAGAGTTGTAATTAAATGCTCCCTTTTGAGACATGGCGTATAGGTTTTTGCCAGTATACGGTATAGCCTTTGAAAAATGGACTATTGCTTCGACAATGGTGGTCTCACCAGAAAGCGAGTTTGAAAAACCACACAAGGCTCTTCAGATAATTGCCACAGAAGATCCTTTCTCATTGACTTTGGGTACATCTCGAGTTTTAAAATCTCAGGTGATTCGGCGCTTTCTGCGCCAATGGGCAACGGATCTCCCATGTCCAATCATCATTAAAACGCAATTCTCTCTTACGGCAGTCATAAATGATGTTGGGGATTTGGTGGAAAAGTGTAGCACGCTTATGCCTCGTTTTCTGGTTCTACCCAACAGTAATTCGGCTGCCCCTCAGATAAACTCCTCTGTTCCCCAGGTAACGACTTACAAGGCTGTCAGAGCTGAGGTCATACTACAAGAACCACTGTCACAGAATTCTGGGCCTTTGTTGGGGATTGATGAGTATGGGCCTAAGGGAAGTGAATTGCAGGCCGTGACTGTTTACAACTCCCTTGTCCAAGAAAATCTATTCCATGTGAACTCCGCCCTGTTACAGGATCACATCTCATCGGCCCATCTAGAGTTTGGCCTGCGGACAGTAAATTGCGTTGATGACTTCATGATCTCGTCTCCCATCGGCATTTCAACCTCGACCAGCTGTCCTACAAGACTGTCTCTTGCAAGGAGACATCGGGATAAAGGAAAAGAAATTGCTCTACCTCTACGTAGGAGCAAGCGCATCCAGGCTCTAAACAAGACTTCGAATGATCGTCCCAAGAGACACAACAAGAGGAGCTCGGCTTCATTGAGCTTTGATCTTGACGACCAAATTGAACCTCTTTCGGCCTCACAAGTTATCCACTTCCTACAGGCTTCGGGGATTACAATTAATGAAGAAGTTCATGCCTTGATAATGGCTGCAGTCAACAAGGATCTGGGTCTTCATACTCAAGATAATGAGGAACCGACTACACCAGTGCATGACACAATCCCGCCACTTTATTTGTCGGGATTTGAGGTCCCTTTCTGAGTCACTAGTCTAGCTAGGAAGTATATTGTAGTAGGGAATGGTATGGAAGTAGTGTCGTGTATCTTACTTTTTAGTCAGAAGTTGCTGTAAGACTTGTTTAATCATGAATCAAGGTAGGTGTTTTCGCTTTATGTCATGGAATGTGCGTGGTATCAATGACCAACACAAGCGCTTTAGAAT
>CAXKVX010002404.1:0-17917 GCA_964058865.1 Eleocharis quinqueflora
AGAGAAAAAATAATGTAGATCAATATAAAACTATTAATAATTAAATAAGATAATAAATCACTTGTATATATCTCCTATATAATAAGCATCTTGGATGTTCAGATCTGATAACAGTCTAATTGATCTAATCAAATTTCAAATACAAAATAACCATAGATTATCATGTCATGATCGAGCGATGGTCAATATTTAATCTTACTAATTTTGCTCTTCAACATATTCGAGTGTTGTAATCTCGCCACTGATAATGTTCTTTCATATCCAATTGTAAGGAAAATATTTTATTGTCAATAAGATTTGTGTTGGTGTATAATTGATGTGAATTAATTATATTTCTATTATTATTCTTTGTTACTATAAAACTTATATTCACTAATAAATGTTGTGTTTAGAATGAAAAAAATATTTTTAAGTAATTAATGCAGAATGATCTCATGTTCCTTTTGAAAATATGATTTTTTTTTCAATACAAAATTTTTATTGAATAAGAATCGTACCAACGTACGAGCGCGATAGTAGTTTGAAAATATAAATTACTAATTTTATTTATGAATAATAAATAGAACTTTAAATGTAAAATTAATGATATTTTAGTAATTTTTAAAATGTACTATGTGCATATTTATTATATTTTAATCAATTTAAATAATTAATTGATAGTTTAATCGAATTTGGCGGGTGAATAATCATTCAAGTTCGTAAAATGTTCTTCATTAAGAACATCGTGCTTTTGTTCACTTCTATTAATAGTATGTATTTTATCCTTGCAAATAGGATCAAGAACAACGTGCACTTTTTCACTTCTATTATCAACAATAATATTTTACATATTCAATCTCAAAGTAATGAGTTTAGCATTATATTTATATGTCCATACTAATTGAAATTACCCAATTGTCCAGATTGTCGAATTTATCATTACCAATGCTTCCCACTCATGTTAATATAAATACATAAAATATTTATTGATAGTTAAAATATTCTCTAATGTAATAATATAAGAACGTTGGAAATACTTGTTAGTCTAATTCAAAGATTATTAACTTTTATTAAGATATTGCAGAAATATGTTATTCACTAAGACATAAATTAGTACTTAAATCCTGGCATTGGTGGACCAAGTATCATATAATGTGATATACAATTACTTAGACAATTTTATCATACATTATGAACTAGTCTAGATATGAAAGAGATCCCAATAACCATTCTTAATCAGTTATTCCGATAAAAAAATAATCTAATTCATTTGATTTGCATTCAAACTCCGCAACTTAATTATTCGTTAGTGACGAGCCAAGAGGGTTTACGGGGTACTGACTACCTAATGATTTGTCAAAAATATTATATGTTAGTTGTAATATCATAATTGTCTACTCCATCTCAGAAGATGACTAAATTATTTGAGTGATTGATGTTGTCCACTGCATAATTGTTAGTCTGGCTCTGTCACTGTTACTAGTAACTCATTGTGTTCGAACCAAAAAATCTGAAACATGCATCAACCCATATCCAAATCGGTTCGAAACCTAATAAAATCCGAATTGAATTATTCGAGCAACATAAGTGTTCAAATCTGTAGTTCTGCCGAGTCGGAAATAAATTGACCAGAAATAACCTGTTTCTGATATTTATCTGAATTCGAAATGATCCAAAAATAAACCAAAGATGATCCAACCCTCCCGTATTGCCAAGTCTACTAAATATCAATAGTTTGAACTTTGAAGTTTTATCAATGGTAAAATTTTCATTTTAATTTTTGTTGGAAATTATGCGCTAACAAAAGAAGAAAATATCGAAATTGTTGTCAGGTTGATATTTCAAACTTATACTCAACTATTAACTATTCTCAAATTCAATCAAATGGATAAATTATATCTACTTGTGTTATCAATAGATATTCATCAATATGTGAGATGTACCGTATTCAATGAATGAAATTAATAACTGTGTCTTGCGGTCAAAAAATATCCCATTAAAATTTTAAATTTTGTGTAATATATTTTTAAGAGTGAGTTATGGACAAAAAATTTAAACACAAAACAATAACAATCATTGATTGTCATCAATATTAGTTCAATTAAATCGATTTTGCATCAATAACAGTGAAATCAAATTAATTTTGATTCATAACAGAATTTGCCTATTTTTAATTGTTTGAAGACGAAAGTCCGAAAAACAGTGCTAATTTATATAATAATTGCAACAATGAAAAAGTTCCTATTATAATATACACTGTATATATTATTCATATTTAATTAGTCCATATCAAAATCTAAAATGTACTGGATTAATATTACTAGATCAACCTCTGGATTCATGCTATAAAAATATCATATTAAAATCCCCAAACGAATATAATCAATCCATCCGTCTATTGGATTGTTGATACCCTTGCAAGTATTATTAGATTTCTTCCTTGTAGAGAGGTCTGGGGTTCTGTATAATTCCTTTTCTCACCTCTCCCTTCTTAGCAATAACATTGCTTTGAATATCTATTTGCCTTAGCTCCCATGCTTCCATTACCTCTTTATCTCTTTCTTGACATAGAAGGCGCACCTTTCCTTGATTAAGTTTCTCTAAACTTTTAAAGTATGTCACCAATGTTTTCTTGTATCTAATCTCCTGAAAAAAGGAGAGAGAAATTGCAAAGTTTGCAAGACAACCATCACGCGGGTAGGTCGAAATTATGTATTTTTAATTCAATGGTTTGTTGCAAGTGCATGCATGCACAGTATTGTTTGTGTTTTTCCCTCGACAATGATTAATTTATTTATGTAATCTGACAGTAACAGGATTCTAAAAGGTGAGCAACAAATGGCAGCAGGATCTGAATACTTACTCCATGGAATGATCCAAGCCACAATTTATGAGGCAACTTTCTCAGCACCTCCATTTGCAACTGATGCTTTTCAACAAAAGCCTATCCATAAGGTACTTTTAGCATTTATCTCATTGAATTTAAAGAATACAATTTGCAAGTTTTATTGGTACATTCTTGTCCCAAATCTGTTCAAGACCTGTATTTAATGCACAGTGCATTAGTTTTCCTTGAAAAACATCCAAATTAAAAGGTGCAATATATATCTTTTCTTTATCAACAAAATTTGATAAATTAGATAAAAAGAAACCAACTTTATTGGCAAAGTTATTGAGCCTGAATAGTTTGGGCCTTGTAATTTCCTCTGTAAGCCAACAAGACTTTGCTCTCAGTCTAGGTACCAGGTGTGTAAATAAATTTAATAGAGAAATGGTTATGGGTCGAAATTAAAGCTCGGGAAAGACTTTCTTTCTCTTTAAAATTTGATTTTCATTTTGTTTAAGTGAAAATATAAGATCTCTTTCCATTTTGATACTGTTTTCCTACATTACTCAAACAATAATTTACACCCAGAGGCCTGACGAATTCTCTAAATCTTGCAAAGTACAAAGTTAATCGTTAATTGAGTTAAAAAGAGAGGCTTTGGCACATAACTGCTGCATAAGTTCTTTCTTTCTTTTATTTTTGTGGGTAAAGATGAGGAACCAAATTACTGTGAATCTAGTTTGAACACTGTACTTGTTTCATACAACCCAATCCATACCAGGCTATCATGCTGATGTTATTTGCCGAAGAATTTTTTTTTTTTTGCATCTTAATTCTAATACAGGCCAAAACAAAGAAGTCATAAGGAGGCATTTTAGTGATACAATGTTATGAACTTCGAAATTGCAGACTATAACAAGAAAGTTTAAGAAAAGATTTTCATGGGTCAAGAAGATGTCCTTCTGCCAACCAAAGGTTATTGATTATTAATTATATTTCTAAATTTATGTACTTCTTTAATTGCATGAATGCGACGCAATTCATGGTTGAACTTTAATAACAGATTATTGAAGACATAGCGGTTGATATTGGCAAGGGATCATCTGGAAAGCTTTATGCCACAATAGATGTGAAGAATGCAAGACTTGCTCGAACTCGTGTTGTGATGAATGAACCCACAAATCCACAATGGAACGAGTCTTTCCATGTGTATTGTGCGCATCACACAGCCCGTATTGTATTCACTGTCAAGTCGAACGAAGCTTTCGGGGCAACCCTCATAGGAAGGGCTTATCTCCCTGTACAAGTAATTCTGGATGGTGGGACGGTGAACCGATCGCTTGCAATTTACAATGGAGATAAGATCATAGATGGAGCGAAGATACATGTCCAGCTGCAATTTGTTGGTGTATCATATGACCCTACTTCGAATTGGGGAAGAGGGATTGGAAACCAGAACTTTCCTGGGGTCCCACACACCTTCTTTCCACAGAGACGCGGGTGTAACGTTACACTTTATCAAGACAGCCATGTCGCAAGAAGCTTTAATCCACCCATTGCTCAATCTGATGGCAAGTATTACGAGGCTCGCAAATGTTGGGAGGATGTCTTTGACGCAATTTACTATGCCCAACAATTTATTTACATAACCGGATGGTCGGTTAATGCAAACATCACCTTGATAAGAGACCCACAATCTCGAGTGGCAAATCGTGAAGGGGGTGCTGTTCTTACTCTAAGTCTTGGTGAGTTGTTAAAGAGAAAGGCTCGAGAAGGTGTTCGAGTTCTCTTACTAGTTTGGGATGACCGGACATCAGTAGGTCTTGGGCCAATCAAAAGGGATGGATTAATGGCAACACATGATCAAGACACTGCGAGCTACTTTCGAGACACGGGTGTACATTGTGTATTGTGCCCCCGTAATCCCGATGAAGGAGGTAGCTATGTCCAGGACCTTGAGGTGGCATCCATGTTCACACACCACCAAAAAACAGTGATCACTGATTGTGGTTCTAATAGAAACGCAAAGTGGTGGAGAAGAACAAGAAGAAATGAGACCAATATAGTGAGCTTTGTCGGAGGTATCGATCTTTGTGACGGTCGATATGACACACAAGACCACCCTTTGTTCCGGACACTCAACACAACCCATTATGATGATTTTCATCAACCTAACTTTGCAGGCTCATCAAGAAGTAAAGGGGGCCCGAGAGAACCATGGCACGATATACATTGTCGAATAGAAGGGAGAGCTGCATGGGACGTGCTCTGTAATTTTGAACAAAGATGGAGAAAGCAGGGTTCTGGTGACGATCTGTTGATACACCTCGAATACCCCACTGATCTAGAAGATCAAGAGATACCAACAGAAGATGATAGAGATACATGGAATGTGCAAGTGTTTAGATCAATTGACGGGGGAGCAGTGGTAGGATTTCCTGAGGATCCGAAGAGTGCATGTTCTCTTGGTCTAGTCACAGGCAAGAACCAAGTGATTGAGCGAAGTATCCAAGACGCGTATATTCACGCCATCCGCAGAGCCAAGAACTTCATATATATTGAGAATCAATATTTCCTTGGAAGCTCTTATGCATGGAGGCCCAACGACAAGATCAAAGTCGATGATATAGGTGCATTGCATCTGATACCGAGGGAGCTTTCACTGAAAATAACTCGAAAAATTGAAGCCGGAGAGAGGTTTTCGGTGTATATAGTCATCCCAATGTGGCCAGAGGGCATTCCAGAGAGTGCATCGGTCCAAGCCATCTTAGATTGGCAACGCAGAACAATGGAGATGATGTATTCTGATATCACACTGGCTCTTCGCTCTAAGGGAATCACAGCAAATCCTAAAGATTACTTGAGCTTCTTTTGTCTAGGAAATCGTGAGATGTATAGAAGTGGAGAGTATCAGCCTACTGAGAGACCAGAACCTGGTACAGACTATAGCAGAGCTCAACAAGCAAGAAGATTCATGATTTATGTCCATGCAAAGATGATGATCGGTAATCTTAATTGCTTGCAATAATCACAAATTTTATTTTAACTACATTTTTTGTATGATTAATAACGTTTCTAATTAATACTATGATTGGCAGTTGATGATGAATACATTATCATCGGATCAGCAAACATTAACGAAAGATCCATGAATGGAGGTAGAGACTCTGAAACTGCCATGGGAGCGTACCAACCGAACCACCTAACAACCAACAATCAGATGGCCAGAGGACAGATTCATAACTTTCGCATGTCGCTTTGGTACGAGCACCTCAAGCTATCAGACTATGCATTCCTCCAACCGGAGAGCGTCGAGTGTATTCGAAAGGTGAATCAGGTAGCAGATCAATACTGGGACCTATATGCCAGTTCAATGTTGCAACAGGAATTACCGGGACATTTACTGAGCTACCCTATTAGTCTTAGAACCAATTCGGAGAACGGAGAGGTTACATTACTGCCGAAGATCGAGTTCTTTCCGGATACAAAGGCTGCTATTCTCGGCCGCAAGTCCGACTATCTGCCTCCTATTCTAACTACTTGAATATTTATGATGTACCAACCTTATATCTATATTGTAAATTTGTACATATGTGTGTGGATTGGAAAATCTATGAAACAGGGATACATTAGTATATATTGTCATTATGCTGTAAATATATTGTATTCTTGTTACATCAATCAATTAATAAAATGTAACAGTTGTATATATATCATGATTCTGTATATATTTTAATGTAAAATGTTAAGTAGCAAAATATATACAAATTTGAGAGGAATATATATATATATATATATATATATATATATATATATATATATGGTTCACAGAAGAAGAAAAAAAGAAGTCAACAAGATTGGCATGAATGAGGAAAAAAATGATACGTAATTCAAAAGAAAATTTACTGCAAGTGATATTTTTTATTTCTTTATTTATTTATTAGTGCGAGATATATTACTAATTAGAGAAATGAGTTCATTTAACTAACAACGACAAGCATGGGGAATGTTTGGTTGTTGGGGACGCAGTGGGTTGGGAGGGAGTTCAGATCTGATGTAGTGCGGCGTGTGACGTGCAGAATATCTCAATATTTCAGTTGCATCAAAATTCGTACAAACTAAACTTAAAAATGTATATCCGTGAATCAAATCTACAGCGTTCGTATCACGCGGCACGTGATTTCTTAGCCTTTGGGTGATGCCGCACGGCACACCATAAGCTTCCGGTTGGGGGAGGGGGCACATCAGAAATAAAAGCAAATTGATGCTGTTCTTTTCCCTTTTAAAAATAACGATGAAAATTGATATTCAACTTTAAATATTTGAAGATCTTTGAAGATCTTTTCCTTTTGTTTAAACTTTGGATATGTTCTCTAACGGAAAACGTTGTTTTGTCATCACATTAAAAGATGATTCTTGATTAATCTGTAGTTTATTTGATTTGGTATTGATCAAATAAAATTCATGGGTAGGCTAAAATGCTTCTTTCTTAATTTCTTCCTCGGAATGAACAAATAATTGTTTGACAACGAAAGAGCAAAAGAGAAACATCAGAAAATGACAATTCAGACCGACTTTAATTACTGTCAGAAGAAAATAATCATAAGTTGATTCTGGATTGAACATGGTTGTGTACAGAAAAGATATACACAACTGGCATGGCTCATGTGGCAAGCAGGTGCAACGACAAAAATGCAAAGACATTAGTGGCCCAACTTCACTGAATACGACCATGTGATTTGCTTCGAACACACTGGATATCTGAAGAATATTTTGCTGTGATGAGTTATCATTTAAAGACCTCAAAATTAGAGGTGGCAGAATCCGATCCGATCTGATCCGACAAATTCGTGCATGTCCGATCCGATTTGATCTGAATCTGACCCGATCTGAATTCGATCCGATCTGATATTTTGATAAAGTCAAACTATTCGAATCCGACCCGACTCGACTCGGGATGATCCGTTACCCGAGACGAAGCGACACATTAGCAACCTGAGCCCAACCCGACCCGACTCGGGATGATCCGTAACCCGAGACGAAGCGACACATTAGCAACCTGAGCCCAACCCGACTCGACCCGACCCGACCCGAGACGACCCGTAACTCGAGATGGAGCGACACATGATGACCCGAACCTGATTCGACTTGACATGATACAACTTGTAAATTGATCTAATCCTATCTTGCAAACATAATAATCTAATTTTACTAACAAATTAACATCAGTGAAAGTCAAGATTTACTTGTACAATTCAATATCGCGACCCGATCTTGTCTGATTGAACTTAAAACTCAAAATAATACTTGAAAGTTGCCGCTGCAACCCGACCCGAACCCGACCCGGTCTCGCCCGACCCAACCCAAGACCCAAAAGTTGTCGATGCAGCCCGACCTGATCTCGCCCGACCCGACCGGTCACCTGAAAAAGATCGCCGCAACCCGACCCGAAACCCGACCTGACCTCGCCCGACCCGACCCATGACCCGAAAGTTGTCGACGCAATCCGACCCGATCCCAACCCGACTATTATAAACGATCAAACTAACCCGACCCGACTCGAACCCGACCGACCGACCCGACTTGCCACCTCTACTCAAAAGTCATAAAAAATGGGTCTTATTAGATATGTTCTTTTTTTTTAAATCTGAAAAAAAAAATTATTTCTGCAATTGAACGGAGGTATGCAGACCAACTATTCATGAGTTTAGAGCTGACGAATATCAAAACTTTTAATTTTTCTTTAACACTGTGTTTGGATAGGGTGTAATGAGAGGAAGGGAACGGAAATGAAAGAAAAGAAAAATTAGGCAATATATCTTGTTTGGTTGGCAATTTAAATTGGAAGTTAATGGTAATGGAAGGAACGGGTTAACCTCCTTCAATAATAAATATTTTCCTTTCGATTTGGAGTGTAATGGAAGGAAACGTATTTGACAGAAAATATTAGCAATGATAAAAGACTAAAATATCCTCATCAATGAGAAAAGACTAAACGTATTGCCGTTTTTCTCGACTTCATCAGGTATTTTTTTGACAAGATAGTCAGGTACGTACCTTGGTACCAGAAGTCGTCTCTCCCATCCTTTGTAGTCATATTTACTCAAAATCTCTTTACAATTCTTAAAACCTTGTAATAGCACAAAAGTGCAAAGTCAAAGAAATGTATGATATTTTCTCTTCTTACGTATGTATTCCTTGATATACAAATACACTACCTGGTGCGTACCTTGGTACCAGTAAATTTTGTAGTAGCACAAAAATACAAAGTAAGCGAAATGATATTTTCTGTTATAACTCTTCTAAATTTTAACACTATCCCAACTTGAACTTGTTATTTCTCTAGCCAACTAAGTCTTTTCAATCTCCACGTGAGCTTTACTGGTGTCTCTTCTTTAGAACAAATCGATATATCAAGAAATAGACAGATCATCCACAAAATTTCTACCAAGAGCTTTACTGGTGTTTCCTATCTAAATTGTATTGAATACTTTTTAACAATGTTGTAGTTGTACTAGTTGATATTTTTTTCTCACTAAATCACAGATTTAGTTAAATTTCTACTTTATTTACAAAGAAATCCATGTGAGCGAAACATACTATAGGGAAAAGTTGTACCCGCTGTAGAAGCTCAGGAAGAGTTGCATTTCATTGTCAAGTGCATATTGGATTCAAGGGCATAGTGGTCAATCGTAATGTAAGTTTTGTATTTACCTTTTGTTAATTTAATCATCCAAATAAGAAAATGAAAGGAAAGGAACGTTAATTTTCTTTTCCTCCAACAATCATCCAAACAAGTGGAGATTAAAATTTTTAAACTTCCATGTCATTCCATTCCATTACCTCGTAATCTTACCTTTCCTTTTCTTTCAACTCCTTCTATCCAAACACAGTGTTACTGTGCAAATGAATTTGGAGAATCAAAGATCCATCATGCTTAGCTTGGAAATCGGTACTTGAAGCTAAATATAAAAAAGTTAGAAACAAAACAACATGGTGTTAGTTCTCTGGAAATTGATTAAAGCAAATGAACAAATAATTAAAATTAATAGAGGATGAAAGTGGGCAAAGGTTATAATGTTAGATTTTGGTTTGATAAATAGAGTGGGGTGATTCCATTCTATATCAAATACTCATCACTGTTTGAAATTTGCATCAATCAAAATATCACTCTGGATAAAATTCTATATGAGAGTGTTATCCAATTGCAATTTAGGAGACACCTATCTCAGGTCCAATTATCTCAAATACATGATTTGGAACAGGAGATACTAGAGAAGATGCCTCTGTCAGATCATAGTGAGTGTTGATGCACGAACGATAAAGAAATTGGATAGATAATAGAAAGAGAGATCTTAGTTGAGATCACACAGATTCTCAATTCTTTGATAAAAACTGATACATAACAACTGTCCCCTACCAAAAGACACGACCAACTTTAAATAGAAAAGGCCAATTCCTAAAAGACAGAAAATACATAAAAAAGTGCAAAAAAACCCTAAAAACTCTAAAAACTGTAAAGAAAGGTCCAAAAATCCATGAAGGAGGATTCGAATCGCGAATCCGGGCCCGAAAAATGGGCGAAACGAATCATATATTGGTTTCGTTTCGGGCTTTGGGCTGTGGAGTTCCTGTCAAAGTTTCAGCCCGATCTGACGGACGGATCAAAAGTTACGCCCCTTTTTGAAAAGCATGCGCATGACCACATTGCATCAAGTGTACTGTGGCACGAGAAGGAAATTAAGAAATTGAGAAGTAAAGACATTTATATATGGCAATTGATAGAGAAGTCATTGACAATTCTGCTAATATTATCTGATAGATCAAAGTGCCAATAAAAAATAGA
The DNA here is from genome assembly GCA_964058865.1 of Eleocharis quinqueflora. Classification (NCBI taxonomy): domain Eukaryota; kingdom Viridiplantae; phylum Streptophyta; class Magnoliopsida; order Poales; family Cyperaceae; genus Eleocharis; species Eleocharis quinqueflora. The sequence continues at coordinate 10,653 of CAXKVX010002404.1, forward strand.
ATTTGTCATTGTAAAAGAAAAATACTGGTGAGAAATAATCTTAGAGCTAGAGGTTGATTATTACATATTAAATTTAAAATCTACGACCTTTCAAATACAAAAATACCATCAATTATTTTACACTCAGATTGACAAATTAATACTACAATAACAATTTATAAAAAAACAACTACAACAAAAATCCTCTCTGGTTTCATGTTTGGATGAACAAATTAGGAGTGTGATTTCACGTTCTCGTTAAAAATAAAGTACTAAATTATTATTATTGGTTCAAAAATAACACTTCATTTTTTTTAAAAAATTGAAGTAAAGTCTGTGTTATATTCGTAGTCTTGTTACACATTTTTAAAAACTATTATTAAATATTTTCAATATGCGCCATTTTTTTTTTGAGAAAAAGTGAAGTACCCATCGGTTTCATTGAAACCAAATTCTATTACAAGCTAAGAGTCTTTATAATATCATCTAAGTCTTTATACTTTCCGGAACCTATCTTGAACGGTACAAACATGTACCTGTGGTACAGACATGTACCTAACAAACCTGCAATGCAACAAACTTGCAAATGTATCAAAATGACCAACCAAACCTGCAACAAAGGTTCACTAAGTATGACCTAATTTACAGCCAAAGCACCAAGATAACAACAATGAAACAGTTTTTCAAAGACCAAAGTTTCAAAACACAAATCAAAACATATATGCTTAATCATGACACAGGTCGCTTTCAAACGAACACTCTGCTCCTTCCGACAGCACCTCCTGCACCATCCCCTCCATCTAGCTTCATGTGCCTAAAATAAGTTTTGGTAGATCCTGTACATCCTGAGGGAGCATCAAATGCAATTTTAGAAACGATGAATCCTTATTATTTTTACACCAATAACTTAATATATTGATAATTTGAATAGCCAGAGTTCTAACAGATTTGGGATTTTTGTCAGTGAAACAGAGTTTGTTTCTCTCCAACCAAACCGACCAAATGACTGCACCTCTGATCAATTCAACTAAGCATGCATCTTTGAGTGGGATTTGAGCATCTATACACCACAAGTCTTCTAATTTATTACCTTGAAATTCAAAGTAATTATGTTTTCCTATCCAAACCCAAATTTGTTTAATAAACGGACAATCAACAAACAGATGATCTATACATTCATCCTTGTCACAGAATACACATTTCAGGTCACCTTGTAAACCTTTTTTAGAAAGGAACACCTTTGTTAAAACATTTTTCCTTCTAACTAACCACATAAAGACTTTGATCTTTAAGGGTAATTTTGATTTCCAAATTATATCAAAAAACTTATTAGTATAACCTCCAAATTCTAACCAAGTATACATGAAATTAACAGTAAACTTCTCATTTGAAGCCCATCTCCAAATGATGGAATCTTGATTTGTACTGATGATTTTAACATCAGCAACTATTGCCTTTAGTTTATTCCATTCAGAACCTATTAGATCTACTAACTGTCTATTAAACTTAAGGGATAAGATATTATTAGAGAAGGCTCTGTTAACTGTGATTGATGAGTCAGAACAAGCCAAAAAAAGATTTGGAAACAAAAGAGAGAAAGCTAGTTCTCATTTCCATCTATCATACCAAAAGCTTATATTCTCATCATTTCCTAGTTTTTTATTAACACTAGTTGACATCTCATCATGCATGAGGTTAATTGATTTCCATAATGGTGAAAACAGCACTTTGTTTTTTGTTTTTTTGTATTTGCTTTTAACTATTTCCTTCCACAGTTCTAACTCTAAGAGGTCATAAAATCTAAACCATCACTTAGCTAAAAGAGCTTTGTTCATTATGTCTAGATCTAAAACATCCAAATTTTCTTGGTCCTTTCTTTTACAAATGCATGATCAAGCAACTGGCATCATTTTTTTTTCTAGTAGTGTTTCCTCCAAATCAGAAGAACTTTTTCCTTATTCTGTCTATCTTGATTCGAACATTTACTGACAGTCTGTATAAAGATAGCCAGTAAAGAAGGATAGCTGTAATGACTGAGTTGAGTTCAATATGCGTCATTGCTTTTGGATCAATATTCCCTCAAAGGGTCAGGCTTCAGGAATTCCAAAGGGACAGTTTTTTCGGTGTAAACAGTAATCGTGCAGACAGGAATTTCGCTGATGAACTGTGAGATTGCAGGGGATCCTGATCCTGGGATTTCAGGTACCCTCATGCGTTCATTAAAAATAAATATATATATATTTTTTAAAAGGAGTAAATAAAACAAAAATTCTAGACAAATTCTATCAGAAAACAAAAAGAGAAAGAAATGCCGTACGTGTATGATTTATCTCTTGCCAAAAACAATCATCCTCTTCTCCTTAATTGCCAAATGGACCCCTCTGAGGCTTTGACCCCACATCTATATATACTATTTTAGCCTTACATTTCTAAAAGGAAACTTCCGACCAGCTTCCTCCTCCAACAGAATCAAACGGCGACAATGAAAGTACTCAAGTACGTGTGCAATCCGCGTGTTAAGCAAAATTGTATTTCTCAACTGGATCGTCTGATGAGAACCCTGATCTCATCGGACGGATAGGATCAGGCTAATCAGAACAAATTCGTCTTGGATGGATATATTCAATTTTTGGATATACGAGTAGCCACCGGTTTGGTTTGGTTTTGGTTTGGTCGTATCCGAATTTAATTAGGGAAAACAATTGGCACCTCCAATTGGGATTTGGATGGTCCATGGCTATACTACAGTTGGAATGAATCATGGCTTTGGAATGAGATCTTCTACCGTGCATCACAAATATTGTGCATGCTGCGCTGCAAATTCAGTTTTTGATTTGTATCGAGATTTGTACAAATTAAACTTTATAATATCAGATCCCTATGAATCAAATATGTATCGACTGTAGCTTACAGCGCAGAGAATCTAATACGTTCATTCCTGCTGGGCAGCAGAAAATCTGCTTCCCATGACTTTACATGGTGATGAAACCACAATTAGTAAAGGAAAATAGGGGGAAAAAATGGGACGTGTAAGGGCAATAATCAGTTGCGTTAGCATATTGTCTTTTAAAACACAGATCAACTAGAAATAACATGTGGAATGAAGGCTTGAAGCGATGTAATGTAATGAAATAAATAATGATTTGACAATGACATTATTACATGTTTACATAATATTTGTTTAGTTTTCAAATGCAATGTATTTTATTTTCAAATATGAATACTGATCAAATATTAAATAGTTATAAATACAAATCGAAAATTATACAGATACAAATACGAATGAAATACTAAACGGATACAAATACGATGCATGAATATAATTCGGATACTGTAATAAAATTAATTAATTCATATGACACGGGAAATTAATAATGTTGTTCGAAAAAGTCAAAAAATTCTCATAATGTGATGCATGGTTCAGTTTTAATGTGCGTCTTAACGAGTACATGTATATTTAATTGCTAAAACTTAGAGGTAGCAAACTTGATTCGAATTGAATGATCTAACTCGATATTTTGATAAAATTGATCCGATTCGATCTTATTTACATAATTCAGGCCGAAAACAACGCATGCAGATTTAAATCCGACCTGATTCGACATGAGATTACTCAAATGGTCTAATAATTTGTCTTCTTTATATCTAACAAGAATTTCAAAGTTCAAGCCACAAATGAAACAAATTTCTATTTATTTTAATATAAAGTGAATATTCGAATTTGAAAAAATGTCAATACAATATTTATCTGAATTTGTATTTGTGTCCGCTTTCAAACATAAAATCGAATTCTTATCCTAATTTGCATGTATGATATTTGTATTTGCCTTCGAAATGGCGAACTATGTGTCAAATATTAGTATGGATAATGTTTCGACTATCAATACTGATGTTATTATGCACATTTAGTTGAGTTACTATGCATATTATTTGAGTTATTATACATGTTATTTCATGTTATTTTCGAATTGAAAAAATTATTATGTATGTTAATAAAATAATGTGCATAATAACTCAAATCGCATGCATAACTATTTCAGTAAAAAAAAGTAACATGCATAATAACTTAAATAATATGCATAATAAAATCGATATCGATAATTAGTATCAATATTTATATCTACAAATCAACTCCCTATTTTTGTTTACAAAATTTGAATTCGAATTCTGATACGAATAAATGTTATACGATTTGTTCACACTCTAACTATAACGGAAATCACCTACTTTCTAAAATAGAAAAGTAATTCCACCTTTCTCAATTTGAATCGTTGGTTGTTTCTAACGAATTAGATTAAGCAAAAAAAAATTAAAACCTTAGTTCAAATTCATCCGTCTGTTTTAATCTGACGGTGTATAATTAAATAGTAAGCTCTCATTGTCATCAAAATAATATCAAATTCAGATCCAACTATAACACACTCTGATCACTGATCAGTAGATCAGTGATCAGTATTCACTGAAATCACTGTAGTTACATCTGACAGAGGCAAATTTTTAGACCACATATCCAGGATTCCATTTCCAGGCATCAAGGCATAGGCCACATCTCTCTCTGATTTAGTGATTTCTGGTTGATGGCCATGGCCCATTATTCGCGCGCAATCATGGTAACTAGGAAGCTTCCTGGAACTTTCTTTTTTGCAAACCTATTTATTTCAGTGCACGAATTTTTAGGTGCTATGGAAATAAAATGACACTACTTGCAATTAATGATTGTTATATTTCAGAGTGACTCAGAAAAATTAAATTAATTAATTATATTCGTTGATCATCATTAATTTTATATCGATAGTAGTAAAATCAAGTTAATTTTGATTTCTAGTAGAATTTATCTATATTTTAATCGTGTATATGTTTTTTTACTATCCATTATGCATTTGAAATGCATAAAATTATCGAAGTTAATTAATTATTTAAGAATTTCAAATAATCATTAATTTGATAAAAAAAAATATATAGTTTAATATTAACCAGTACAATCGAACAGCTGTGTTTTCACTCAAATATGAAATAGCCATCCAAAATGATCGCTAATTCGAATTAATGTTATTCTAGTATCATTCAAACAATTCAAACAAATTAATTCAAATAACATGAAGCTGAAAAACAGATCGATGGTGGATGCACTTCATACTTGATTGTGTTTATGGTCTCACAAGTTATATTATTTGAACATAAATTGAGAATTCATGTCAATGTGTCATGTCTAGGAAGAAATGTTTCTCAAGAAGTTAAAAAAAAAATTACTCACGGCGCAATTTATGTTCAAATAATATAACTACTCACGACGCAACATTTGTTTTCGTACCCGTACGTATCTAGTGCGGGTTCGACGGGACACTGGCGTATCTGCGTAACGTAGATCTAATCTAATCTAATTAATCTAATCTACTCATGGCGCAACATTTGCGTCACTGTTCATTTTCACAATGCGAATGAACAGTGTTTTCATACAGCTATTTGAACATAAATTGAGAATTCATACGTACGGAACGCAAATGTTGCATGAGTGTGGGTGTGGGTATCATATCGATACGGTGCGGATGCGGGGTACAAAATTTTTAAAAATTACGAATACAGGTGCGGGTATATACATATATATAAATAATATTATATATTTAAATGTTTGAAATAATTTATTAATATTTAGAAATTTTTAACATCTAAAAAAACCTAATTCTTATTAATAAAATAGATAAAGAGTCCAATTCTCATCACAGAGGCACGGATCATTGATATGCCTGGTAAGTCGTAACTTTCAATTAGAAAACAAAAAAAAAGAAATGAATACGCCTCATAACTTTCAATTAGTGCCATTTTTTACTAGCTTTGTGCATGCATTAATCGTGAGACGCGTGTAATTTTGACGCCATGTAGCACTACATTCTCTCTCTGTCAGTCTAAAACAAATTAACAACTGAATTCGGAAGAAATACGCACCGCAACGTATCGGGTGCGAATTTCGTACCCGTGCGTATCTAGTGCGGGTTCGGCAGGACAAACGGCGTATTCGCGTAACGTAGATCTAATCTAATTTAATCTACTCATGACGCAACATTTGAGTCACTGTTCATTTCCACAGTGCGAATGAACAGTGTTTTCAGTGTTCACCGCTATAGTAAAATCGATGTATTTTTCAATTTTTTTGTCGTTGTTTTTTATTTTTTTATTATTTAAACGATTTATTATAATTTTATTATTGTAATACGAAAGTTTAAAATTTTACTTTTTTGCGCGGAGCGCGAGTCGTACGCCTAGTTCTTATTTAGCGCATAATCTTAGTAACTCGTCAGCTCGTTATTAGGAATAGTTCAAAAGGTTGGGTCAGACTTTAGAAGGATGACTTAGAGGAATTCATATCTGCTATTATTCTAGGGAATAATAGGACAATGTTTTTCTCAGATATGACCGTCTATTTTTTATCTAACGGCTAAAATGCATAATACATAGGGCCACGTGCAATTTACTGTGTCGTATGTTCATCTGCGTGGAAATCTGGCGATCGGATCAGAAAATAACATGGTTCTGCTATCCCCAAGAATAACAGCAGATACATACTTTAAAATAATGAATCCGTCTGATTAAAAAATGCATAATACACATAGCGCGTATCGGATCAGAAAATGCATAATACATACTTTAAAAATCTATAAGAATATATTTTTGTGAGTAATTTTATGACCGTCTGATTAAAATAATGAATCCGCCTCAACACGTATATCTTAGTGAAATTATGTTGGATCCACAAACTATATTTGACCACATTCGAGATTAAAGAAAAATACATTATCCACATAGCGCGTATTGGGTTGCAACATCATTGCTTTGTATAATTGTATGATTAATTAATAATTTGGATAATGTATAATGAACAAAAACATATGACTGGCTTCAGTATTATTAGACAAGTATTAGAAGTTACAATTGTATATGTGTGACAGTGTGAGAGAAATATATAAATGTTAAAAAAGTTGCTATGTACTTCAATAATTTTGTTAAACATTAGAAACTTAATGTTATAATCACGTAATAAAAATGTCAATACAGATACATTAAAAATAATTAGTTGAGTGTTCAAAATTAATTAGTGAAGTGTCCATTATTACTCCTACAAAGAATATAAAAATTTAAAACTTGATACTTGAAAGATAACCAGCACACTGCCCTCATTGAATTATGAAAGGTTATAAATTCGAAACTCATATTAGAAAATTTAAATTTTGAATTACTTAAATTTAAATTTGAATAAATTTGATCCATTAACTAAAGAAATTAAAGCATGT